>BOPP01000025.1:3466923-3494469 GCA_017312745.1 Gryllus bimaculatus
TAAAATTATGTTTTGCATAGCTTCTCACATTCTTCTGCATTTCTGTATTGGGTGTATTCAATCAAATAATACATTTTTTGTACTTGTAATGACCTTCATCATTATTGATGTCCAGATGTCAGAGAATTATTATATTAAGATGACATTCATGGGCAGAACCTGCTTGAATTGAAGTTATAGGTTGGCAAAGTCGAACACCATGTTGACGCATAATATACGCCGAAAAAACCCAAATCAACCAGCAGATTGAGAGTAAACATCTTACTGAACAGAGAATGGTTCATAGTCTGGTGGACTATGATTGAAAGATTCTATGAAATATAAGACTGAGTATATGTTGAAACATAAAGAGGAGCTAAATGATTTAAATTATAGAAAGAATATATGTGTTGGAGAAATTTGAACAATCGGGAGTGCAGATTGATGACTGGCAGATGTAAACAAGAAGGCGTACGTACAGTGTCGCTCACCAAACTCTAAATTTATTCAAAGAACTGTAAACATTAGGTATGCTTTTCTTGAAGCTGTTTATTGAGAAAAGTTTTATTTATTTTTTATTTATTATTAAATGGTTATTTCTGTTTGTTTTTTTAGTATGTTGCACGGGTGGGGTACCCATAAATACTCCAAATTTGCAATACTCATAGGAGGTATGGCAGGAGGGTATGTTGTGGTCTGTGGTCACATTGAGTGAATTACTTCCACTGTCCACAGGCCGGCAAAATTGCATTAAGACTCCTAACCAGGATAAAGAAGAAAGGGTCTTTGATTAGGTGATACTTGTAGTTTGAAAATGCTCCAACTACGCCCATAGGGAATTTGAACCCGTGACCCACCAAACCGTTTTCAAATCTTAGCGACCTCAGGCATTGGGCCTTTTTAAAGTTTTTGTAAATTGATATAATTTTTTTGACTTAGTTCGCCAGTTAAATTGTAATTATAAAAGACAGACCCTATAGAATTAAGTGCTCTCTCCTCCAATGCGAACATGAATGTTGTAGGTAAGCTAAACTGGTTTTAAGAACTTGTCGCATCTCTAACCAAGACCCCAATCCACACGACCAACAGTTCAACAAAAAATCCAAAAGTGATCTTCATCGATTCTTCTATCCAAATATGATTTTATTATATACGTGGACTTTTTTTCTTAAAGAAATTCTGCTAGGATGCAGATCTTTGATATAAAAGACGGTCTGCTAGGTCTGAGTAAAAGTGAGCATATGGTAAACCTGTTTTTTTCTTATAATTATTTTTTTTCATTTTCACCATTTCGCATCGAATCAAAACCACCCCTTCCCATTCTGCACCATCTGATCCATCTTGCTCTGCCCTGTCACCTTTGCTTTGATTGTTGTTGTACCATCATCGTTATTATTGATGAAAACATTCTAGCTTCTATTTCTCTATTTTTTGTCCCTAAACATCTATTCAAATTACTATTGCAAATCACTTATTTATGTGAACTTCAGTAGTATCTTGGTTAACTTTTAATTTTATGATTCACAGCAACCTTCACTGTCTGTACTTCATATCTTGCAAAAATATATTTGCAATATAGCCAAGTTGTTTCATATTGAAATTTAAATCATTTTCATACTCTTCCACTCCTTGCCGTAAAAAACACCTTCATACTCTGAAACCTACCCTTAGCATACCTCTTAACTCCAGATTGGACAATTTTGTAATGGAAAGATTAACATAGCCGGGAAGCAGAATTTTAGTTTTCTTTCTTGTTGAACTTATAAAGACCAAGGAACTCAATTAGTTGTAATGCTCAATTTGTTATGTACTTTTATTTATTACTCTTCTTTCATAATTATATTTTATCATGAAGTAAATGAAAATAGAGGAGGGAATACGGAGTTATGAGGATTGCTAATTAGCATATACATATAATTTTTTTACAATGAACAAGTTAAAATACCTGTCACTTAGCACCAGCCCACTGTGACCTGGAGGCGGTAATGAGAGCTGGAAAGGGGTGTTGAAATAGTGCTGCTGTTCTTCTGAGCGATGCACCACTTCCCCATGTCGGACAATCACAAATCCACTGTCACCAATGTTGGCAGTGTGCACCATGTTTGTTTCTCGGTTTAGTATGATAACACAAGCAGTGCTGCTGCCTGTAACATACAAATAGAGGACAATTAAATTATACTACATTTATGATTTGTTTTTGAATTTTCAAAAAATTACAGATGAACAATAGTTAATTTCGTACTTTATTCCATGTCCAGGTGAACAGAAAACTTTGCACCCCTTTTAAGCATATTGCACGCACGGACGAGGGTGAAATTTGGCATAGTTGAAGTTCATATGGAGAAGGAATGCAGGAAACTAAAATTTATATATGTGTTACAAATATATTAAATAAAATAATATATAGTGCACATGCAAACAGCAACTTGCCACAATTCACAATTGTTCATCGTACTGAACTCTGAAACAATGTGTTTTACCTGATTTGTTTTCTTATTACCCTTAAAACCTGATTTGTTTTCTATTCCCTAAGCGGCCATCCATACATTATATGAAGACTTTAGAGGGGTGGGGTGGGGATCAAGGCCAATATCACCCTATCTTATGTGGGGGAGAGAGGGGACATGTTGGTTCCAGTAGTCATGCTTGAAACTGCACGAGTCTCCATGGACTGAATTACAATGAATTATTACACAGTGTTTGAAAGTGCAATAACCTTCGTTGCACTTCAGTAACTGTTTCCTAAATAGTAGTCATGAGTAGTCTTAAAGAAATATAATTAAGCAAATTATTTTTTTAAAAATAAATCCCAATGCAATCAATCACAAATGAATGTATTTACATAAAAAACTCATTTTGAAAAATTAGACAGGTCAAGGAGGGGGTCAAGCCAAATCTCACGGCATTTCTCAATAGGGGGAGGGGGGGGGAGTCGAGTCGAAAATTCACCAATATCGCCTCAAGTAATTTATAGAGCCCCTAATCTGAGACAATTTTAGTCGTTTTATTACTACCTTAGCGTTTAAGGGACAGGTACTTCACTTCATTTTTACATTTGTGTATGCGGATAGCATATTATTAATAATAATAATTTTCGCACGCGAACGGTACTGGTTTTCGAGCTTTAAGTTTGAAGTTATATATTTTTCGTAACATATCATTACATACGGACAAAGGGTTCTGGGGACAGTTTGTATTTGACTTCTGAAGCGCATTGCACTGTAGCGGTTGACGTGGCGAAACTAGTTTCCTATGTATTTCTCAGTCACGCGGGAGGGGCGAGAAGCCCAGTCGTCCCCCTGTTTCCACAGGTTTTCGATTTTCTTAAGTATAGACGGGAATTAAGGCAAATGACACATGCTACCGTCGTTTTTGTACATGCTCGCAGATGGAGTAAAGTTCGAAAAAATATATTTGCAATGATTACATAGGTACACTCTTTGACGAAACTTCAATAACGTTAAAAATTGAAAGTTTAATGAATTACGGTCGAATTTCGACCACTGGGTACTAGTATTATTAATAAGTGTTTCTGCACTAGTGGTGCAATGTCTCTTCAACTCACGTGCACTTTGTTTAAAATGAAAAGTTGCTTGTACACATCAAAATTTGATTTATTACCTTTTTGAACATTAATCTAATTTCAAGAACGTTTGAGGACACAGGACTGTGTAAATAGGACTCAACTGTCATTTGGGATATGCTACTTACGTTTCGCAAGATAGTCAAAATTAACTATTGGAATGCCAGATTAAACAATCCCCAGCAAGGAATCGGTAATTATTAATCATCTTACAATTTTTGTGGTTTTCTTAACAAAAAAAATATTTAAGTGCTGTGGCCATGACATTCACATTCATTGCGTTCAACACGTCGAGTTAGGAAATCAAGAACTTAAATTACGACAACGAAACCCTTGGGACCCCCACTGATATGGAAAACACTGTTTCTATTCTCGGAGCCACGCTTCCGGCACATTCTACCGCCACGGGCGTCCTGTGTTCTATTCCGTGCAGCAAGCCCTCTCACTAGTACTTTTGAATCACGCATCAGAACTACACGCGGAAATGAACGTCCAACATTCAAGGAACAAAATCACAGGCTTGCGTGATCATTTCTTCCAGACAGAGCCACTTTCAGCGTCGGTAACAAAATTCCGTAATATTTCAATGACCGTATCAGTTATTTTGTCTCGCAAAGAACTTTTGGCAAACATTTCAGAGTCAACATTCCGGTTTTCCACGCATAAAGTTCTTTAATATGTATCATGAAAAGATGTAGATACTGAAGTGACCAAGGTCACAACTTGTTTGTTAGTTTAAAACATTTGCAACAGCTACGTGTACAACACCATCCTCTGAGAGAATTAAAAATAATTATGATTTGATGTACTAAAAAATGGGTTTCATACTGGATGGCTACTCCCCACTCTTTCAGTAAGGTGAAAAATGCAAATTTCTACAGTTTTCTCTTTCATTTTCGTTTTTAAATCAATGAACTTTCACGAGAGAAATACTCTAGATAAGAATCCCTTTCCGGGCAAATAAACAATATTACACTAACACACCACTACAACAAACATAAGTATTTACAAGTTTTACAAATATAAAAACTCAAATTAAACAATTTTTGCAACACTTTAAAGTTAATATATTTCTTCAAATCTTCAAAGTCTTGGGGCTTTCTATAATTTATGAAACTCACATGATTACCACATAACTTGTCTTGTACGCATGTGCTCGCACAGTCAATATAACTGCTTTCCGAAGTTTGATGATGGTGATGGTTGCAATTTCTCAAGAGCATACAGCAGTCTTCAGTATTACGCATATGGTCATTTGTAAATGGCTTTATCACAATGCAATGTCATCGTCCTGCACGACGTTCATTTGTTCCCCTACCTGGCAAAGCGGCCCATCCTTAGAGGAACTCCTCTTACACTGTGAGATCTTCAAATGTATTTCAAGTAGTTTCTTGTTACAATAACATGACCTATTGCTATCAAGAACCCCTGACATGGTATTATTGGTATTATTATTATTATTATTATTATTATTATTATTATTATTATTATTATTATTATTACAATTGAAGTGATAGGGTGATGAGGGGAGAAAGGACTAGGAAGAGGAAAGGAAAGAACTGGGTAGTGGGAGTTTTTTTTTCTTTGGTGCGATTTTGGAACCATCACATTATTTGCCTTATGACCAAGAGAAACCACAAAAAATGCCGGTCAGGATGGCCGGCCCGAGGATCGAGTCCGGCCCTCCCAATTGCGAATCTAACCCGCTACGCACCGTCCACTTCGCTCGGTATTATTATTATTATTATTATTATTATTATTATTATTATTATTATTATTATTATTATTTTGCGTAGCAGCCATTTCTGACCACGTTACACGTTTTCTTCCGAGGCCCCGGAGAGATTAACGTGCATCATCATGTTTTTCGGCTGTATCCCTCGGTAGGACAAGGTAGTTAAACCTTGAATTATGAGGTGATAGGATGATGATGAGTGATATTGGAATTTTTTAATTATCCCAGCATTCGCCTGTATGACCGAGGGAAACCCCGAAAACCCAAGTTAAGACGGCTGGCCCGGGGATCGAACCCGGGCCTCCCGACTGCGAAGTCAACGCGCTACGCCCTGAGCCCCTTTGCTCGATATTACTACAATGACTATAACAATACTAATTATTATTATTATTATTATTATTATTAGCTGAAGTATCGGGCGTTTCACCGTTATTTATTAATCACAATGATCTGTGAATGGCATAAATTGCTCTGTAGCGTAGGTATGTACCACGCGCACCCACTCACCGAGGATGGGCTGCTTGTTCTCGAGCAGCTCGCGGTAGGAGCGGGCGAGCAGGCGCGCGGGCTCCGTGGAGGCGAAGCGGCCGCTGCTCACCAGGCGCTCGCACGTGCGCATCAGGAAGGACGAGAACTCGCCCGGGTCGATGCCGTAGTGGCGCCAACCGCCCACGCCGTCCGCCACCCCTGGAACACACGCGCAGCGTCAGGCCTCGCTCTGCCTCAGCAACGCCTCGGACACGGGACACTCCGGGAAGGAGAACGTACACTTCGGTTACAACATCAAGTCCGTTGACACATGTCAGCTGTGACGCTTTCCATTAATGGGAAGCTTCAACGTCACCATAGTGACGTTCAAGCTCCCGACTGGATTGTAACGTCACAGCTGATCAAGTGTCAACGGACATAATGTTTCAATCAAAGTATAGAGAACGCGAGGAATGGAACAGGAGCCAAACGGTGAGGAAAGCCGCCTTCTCAGCGCGGACTAGGAAGTAGGGTGGGTTTATAATGTTTTCATCAATAGAAAGCTCTAATGAAGTCTCAGTACGGTTCTTTAATGGCGTGTATAGCACCTTCAGCGGCTGAAACCAGGTTTCAAAATTGCTTCTCTAAGAACTACTATAATGAAACTGCGGTTGAGCTTTCTATCGAGGATTAAGAACTACTGGAAATCCAGACAGGCTGCTTAGTGTTAAACTTAAACATGGCCGAATGGATCAAGGGGGAAACAACAATATTAGAATCAACATAGTCATTCATTGTTCTGCTTCTTGACCTCTATTAAATGCATTACTAAAAGAAGAAAGTATTGCACAAATACATTCAATCATGAACAAAGTTTCAGCCCACTATCTTCTCCGATCAATTTACAATAACAATGATCAATGGATGACACGACGGTCCACGTGGCAACGCAATACTCTTTCAGTCGTCGGGAGGTCTCAATTACAATGCCACGCGATGCTCACCTACCTGTGAAACATCAAGTTCAAATAAAATAATACCTCACTTAATTATCGAAAGTAAGGGCAACGATACATTATTCTAGGCCGAGAGCAACATGCTACGTCACACCTCGTCTTCCTACCTTGGACACTCCAATTCACGCCTGGCAGAGTTTCGTGTAACTCCAAAAATCTCTTCGAAACAGTTTCTATGTGCTATGACTTGACAGCGGGGTTGGTGGCGTGATTAAATTTTTTAATCACCTCTCCCTTAACCAACTCATAATTTAACAGTGCCCTTGCCACAACGGAGACAGTGCTTCGATACTAACACCCTACTTGGCGCTTCGTTGTTCTACTATCTGGCCGTAATAACTAGGAGAATGTTCAGTCAACCAGATGCCGTGCGACATCGATACGCAAAAGGCCACCGCGTCCCGCGCACACGCGCGTTTGCACGCACTTGCCGGCTGAAGCGTGCCGTCGAATCGCATCGCAGAATCAACACGGAACAGCGACACTCTGATAAACGTGTTTGGCGCAGTTGAGATGCCAACAGACGCAAACTCGTTTGTTTTTCTTTCCTTCTTTTTTAACTATACATTTTTTGTATACCACTACAACTTCATTTTGCTGGTCATTTATCGTCCGTATAACTGAAATAGCCGTCTCCGGGGTAACGGAACAACTTCCACTTTCACAGATTTATCAAAACTGCACCTGACAGGGTTAATCACACATAGGGTGAGAATACGGGCAGCCACGAGCCCAGGTTTTGAGGAAACGCGGAAACTGACGGGTTTCCCTTGTGACATTTTGATGCAGGAATTGTGAGCTTTTAGAGGCACCAAGACCTTTAGAGTTCTATCTCGATCAGGTTTTGTGCTCAGCTTCCCTGATCTATTGACAAATGCTGACATGGCCCCGTTTTTCTTCTGGACATAAATATAGTTTCATTATGCGCATTATTTTGTTGAGCTCTCCAAAACTGTAGTTCGTTTCCGATACAAATACGTGTCTTATAATTCGTGATCGAAAATATACAATTTTTAAAAATCACTAACCTCGCTTTGTTAGTATTTTTATATACAATTCAACTATGTATGCTACGAAAAAAGATTCTGGAGCTCAAGAAAACGTGAACAGATTACAACTCTCTTCCTCATATGTCATTTATAGTTTTATTGTACGTTGATGAAAATAAATTAAATCAAATAATAGTACAAGACTCGTTAACTCAGATGGTTAACACTGACTTGTATGGGCTCCTTTACGCCACCTCTGCCGTTTTTCATTGATCGATGCGATGTGTGATTTTCAGCGTGCTCCGGGTGAACCGTTTCTCATTCCAAAATATCCCACATGTCAGTTTCTTCTATTTGAAGACATCATTGTAGTAACATTTTTGGGTGTTATAAAAAAATAAACAATTATCTTGCCTGATAACTGTCTAAGACAGGCGTAGTTAACTGAGCTCTGCGACGTTACAGTCACCTGAGGGTTGGGGGTCTCCGGGCGGCGACGGCGCGGCTGCGGCACGAGACACGCGAGCGACGGGCACAAACGAGCAGCGGCCAATCCGCCCCCGATCGATGCCCGAGCGAGGCGGGGGCGGAAATAAATTTCCACGGCAGATTCGCTGCGTGACATTTCATCGTTGTTTTAGAATCCAATAACAACCCTTACCCCTTCCTCGCCCACTGATCCCCAGGCCCCTCGGCGACACAGGGGCGGCAGCACGCGTGCAAAACCCAGCAAAACCCTGCAGTTGGCCAACACGACCAACTTGCAATTTCAATTTCTCCTATCGCCTCACCTTAACGTTTACAGCAACCTTCATGTGTTATCAAACTAGTTGTATGTAGTAGGAAACACTGAATGCAAAATTAAGGAAAAAGTTGGAAGATAAAACAACAACACGCAAACCACAGAATTCCAGAGATTGAAAATATTTGCCAAGGAGGTTCCCAGAAGAACCGAACCCAGAAGAACCCAGAAGAAGCTCCCCAAAAATCACTTCGCGTCAGACACAATGCAAATTTCAGGCGACAGACACAATGCAAATTTCAGGCGACAGACCGCACAGTTTTCGAGTGATGTAAGTTCGATGTGCCACGAAACAGGGCGTAAAGAAGGTCTTGTTTGAAGATGACCTTTGGGCAGCCAAATTCAGATGAGTTTAAACAAATATTTTTGCAGAAACTATCAATTTATCACATCTCCAAAAAATTCTCTTTCCTTTGCCATCAAATTTGTCAATATTAGTTCGGTGTGAGAGCCATAGGACTTTAGAAATAATATAAATGAATAGGTGGATACGAAACATATCGGTGGCTGACGGCATTTTAACTGTAATATACAATAAAACTATATTTAAAATCAACAATTAAGCTTTGTAATGAAAACAAAAAATTGCAAAATTAAATGATTTCGAGTTGTTACCAGAAATGCGTCTGTTCAGGCCCACTGTCGGTCTACGCACGCCTGCGTGTCTCGGGCCTGGCGGCGTGGCGGTGACGCATCCAGGGATGATGCCCCACTTCAATCGATACATTTGCTGTCCCCCCACACAAAACAAGGTATCCAGACACTTAAATTTATTTTAAAGATATTTTGATATCATAAATATAATTTACTACTCGTACATTATCCTGTTATGTTTTATTTACTTCCTTTAATTAGTGAACAATAAATACTCTCTACACATATGAATAGGGCCCCCTCTATCACTTCGGAGTTCAAATTGCAGCAAATTGCGCAGAGGCTTATAAGTACATAAGCACAAGGTACAAAGAGTGCCTTAAATTAACAGAAAAAAGGTAATTTTTTTTCTCGAAAAAAGAGCGAAGTTCAAGTGTAAATATTCATACAAACAGTATTAAAACGTATTACATCTCACATAAAGAGTCATTTTTGAGTTTTTTTATGTCCTTGAGACCATGAAAGTGCTCCCAAAAATTACTCTTTCAAATTCAAGGGCCGCAACATCAATCAGATTGATCGTGTAATATGAATTTAGTGAAAATCCCGCCAAGGCGTTTGATTGCTAGCGTTGTTCACAGATGGGCGGTCGGGCAGACGGACGAACAGGCGTATTCCTGTAAATTAACTTTTCGGTATCAAGGTCCCACAAAAAGGGAATTCTCAATAAATAACGTGTTAAAGGAACTTCTTTACTACATAATTACATGAACAAGAATTATACACTTTTCTGTCAGCTTCTTATACCAACACAAGTCGATTATTTTCTGTTAAAATATTGTCGTTTTTGCTGCAGCATAACCTTACTTTCTCTATACATGAGTACATAGTTTTCGAGAATGTAAAAATATTTAAGTTGGAGATTAATGTAATCTAATATACATTGGAATATTTCTATATATCGCTTTGTTTACATTGAAAGTGTTAAAGCCTTGTTATTTCAGCGTCCTGACTGCAAGAAACGAAAGGAGGTGGACTCAGAAGAGATACTATATCATCCTCGGTGATTTGAAACTAAATTTTCTGTAAGTAAATACGGAGTGCGTATTCAAGTGAAATCGTCACGGACACCGCAACTGAAGTTCGGAGCGCCTACAAGTAAAACTCAACGTTTTTTATACGAAAAATTTTGAGTGTTCTCCGCGGCCACTCAACCACGAAACATGACACGTTTTCGTGTTTCAGATCACTCAAGGCAGCACTCATCCCGCTTTCTTCGCGAACGCCTATGACACGCGGTCCTCTAAAAGCGACCACTCATTTTAAGCAGGCACCTACAGATGAATCATTGGCTTATCCCGTAAGTATTGACTAGATATTCGGTCGTGACACATCCACAAATGCACATTTCGAGTTACGAAACCGATAAATTGATATGATACCCCAAGCTACGGGATAACTATTCCTGAAGATATGCCCACTTGGAAACATGCCTGCCGCAGCGCTTGTGTGCACCAGGTTTGAGTTTGTCTCTGGTGCCCGAGGCCGCCCGCGCGCCGAAGTGCCAGGCGGCGTGCCGCCAGCGGCGACGCATCTCCCGCGAGAGGGCGCTCTCTGCGGTTACGAGGCACATGGCCGTCCCGCCTCGCGAGGACTCGCGCGTAACGCTGCCTCGTTCGGCCTCCATAAAACAGATGACTTCACTTTTACTGCGCCATAATGCGTTTCGATTCTGACGCTCTTTGCGGCTGTGAGTGGGGGGAAACAGCCAAACATAAAGGGACAAAACTCTTCTGAGCCACGCAATGGCCACGGGAAATCGGGCGCCTTGCACATGCCATTGCTAGAGGAAAATATTATCTGCACGCTGGCGACGAAAGATTTTTTATTCCTTTTGTTTGCGAATAAGGAGTTTGGTTACTTCTGCCTTCACCCGTAGACACACGGCACGAGCTTGTCTTCGTAAACACTGGCAAGATAATGCATAAGGGTCGAATGGACTTTACCAGCAACTTGCATCGGTGATGAGATGTGGCACATCACTTCCAAGTTCTCAAAGAACGCGAAAAACATGTTTCTACTCGAAAAATGCAAAATATGAAATAACGGAACAGCAAATACAATATTACAAAATTAACGGAAGTACATGTACTAATCAGTATTCATTTCTAACTTCTATGAACTGGAATAATGTCTAATATAGATTTAAAACTAGAATTACATAAAAATTACTTAATTTCTTAATGGTCTTGCAATATATGTTAATTACATTTACTTTATGCAATTTTACCCAAGAAGCCAAGCACACAATATTATTTCAAAACTTCAGGTTGACCCAAGATTAATTTCTGACCTCGAAGAGGTTAACAAAAATAGCCCAAGCCATTTATTTCAGCAGCAAAAATGAAACGGCTATTTCGGACACCCACGGCGGACCTGCTTCGCGCATTCTCCTGGCGCCAAATCCATTTCGCGCGTATACATGCTTTGGAAAAACTCCAACCTTACACAGGTGCAGTATCTAAGTCAATACGTTGTAAAAGATTGGGCCTCTTTCGCTGCTAAGCACACTTTTTCAATTCCCATAACGCTCTGACCGAAGAAACAATACCTTTCGAAATACTTAAAAAACTTCTGCGTGAACTTGAATTATTTCGTAAGGACGTACATATGATCATAAGTTTACGTCCAACAAAATTTTTGCAAATCCCCTTCCTGTACAGGCCTTCCTATCTACATTCTGTCTTCCTACCTTTCTCAATCTCCCCTCGCCTCTCTCACTCCAAGGACTTTTGTCAATCTCATTCACGACTCCTCCCATCCTCTCGTAGACCAAGTCAGTCTGTATTTCTCCTCGCAAAGTCTCTGCCTGTTTGCGTCGCCTTTGGAGTCTTCCGGTCTCACCGTAACTCAATCACTTTCCGGGCTGTTGCCGTCCGGCACGCGAGGCGAGTGGTTAGCCAAAGTGGCCGGGGTCCCATGGGCTGAGGCCCAGTGCGGTGCGACGGGAGAGGGAGAGGGAGAGGCAGTGGCAGCGGCAGCGGGCACCTAGCGCCGCTTGGCCTCTCCACGGCCGGCGGGGGCCGGCGGGGGCCGGCGCGGACCGGCGCGGGCCGGTGCGGAGCGGGGACGAGGTGGGCGGCGCTCCGCGAGCAGCTGTCCGCGGAGAGAGGAAGCCCGGCATTAAAGCGAGCGCTGCGTGCGCTGAGTAATCCACTGGCATCGCATGCTCCTCGCTCCTCGGGTGGGGGCGACAGTCAACAGACAGCACCGGGCCCCAATACCTCGGGTACTAAGATCAAGGAATACAGTAATTTGAGATCGGAAGTTCGGCAAAATGTCTGTGTTAGACCCTATTAAAAAAAACTAGTAACTGAAATAACTTAATTGTGCTTCTGGAGTTGTTCTAGAAGATTTTTATTTTGCCCATTTCAGCTCCCGAAATTTATTTTTAGTTTCTTTTAATTTGATCCTTTTCTTCCTGGTACATTACTTTTCTCTAATGATTCCCTCTTCAAGATCGGATCTCGACCAAGCTGGAAACGTGAATAACTAAGGGCCTGGCGTTCTGTTATTCTCGCCAAGCGGAGGCGCATTTTCGTACAAGTGTCCAATTCTGGTTAAAGGAACAATAGCGAAAAAGCTAAGATAAAGCGAGGCGATACCTAGTGAATATTTTAGGATTTCTTTCATTGACATGCGAGGCTTTCTTCTGCCAGAGAAATCCCATCCCCCGCACGAGTACGACCTCGTGCCCCTTTCGAAATTACTTCCACAATTTTGTCTAATCGTCATTAATAACATTTCTCTTGCCTGCTTACCTGTATTTAACCACAACATATCCTTTTCCATACCTTTCTCATCCCAAATAAATACCTGAACTTCGAGGCTCTAATGTCAGGTCCGCAAAATTAATTTTACGTATGTAATGTAATTACTCTCTATAATCTCACTTGTGTTATATCTTGAATATGTTATCTCACAAAACATTTTAAAATGGCCCTCCCCATTTGTTTGTAAATGTACAAGAAAATTACCATATACTCATCTCAACGAACACACTATTCCCATTAAAAATATATTTTATTTCACCCTAACAATTAAAAAATATAGAGAGCGTAAGCTTCCGCGGCCGGAGTCAGTATGCACTGAGCTGTCCGGGTGATGACGCTTCCAAGGCATAGGTGCCGACGTTTCGGCCGCCATTTTGAGACCTTCCTCAGGGCGTAATGGACATGAGCTTTGGAAGCGGCGTCTCCCGGACAGCCCAATGCATACTAAAAAATATTGCGTCCAAAATATTTATGCGAGTCTGAACTGATACCCCCCTCCTCAATCTAATTTCTGGATGACTCACTGCGCTTACACCCCGTTCAACGTCGCCACTGAATACGTTTTCCAGCAATCGGCATTTTCGGTCGGCTTCGGTGCCCATTGTGAATTTGAACAGGAGAAAAACAAATGACCCCCAGCGCTGCCAGTGGGCGCGGGAGGCAAACGGGCAGCGGCAGTTTCCTCTCGTCGGCAGTGCGCGCACGCCCGCGCTTGGCAGGCGGCGCCGGGGCACGCGCGGCGGGCAGGACGTCACGGCGGCGGCGTCGTGACTCCCTCCCGCTCGCCCGTCCCACCCCTTTCAATCGCGCGCATCGGAGAAATCGGGCCAATCGGCGCCCACGCGATGAACTAACGCGCCGCATGGAATTGATGGGTGAATAGAAATCGCAACGGTTAGGCAGAGCGAAACAAAAATATTACGTAGCACTAAGAAAATAAAATGTTAATTTAGGTAAGCCAGCATGCTTTGTAAAAAGTAATGAATTAGATTTAAGCTAAAACCAAGTTAGTTTTAGTTAATTATTAAGATGAGCCTCTCAGCTGGGAAGTAAAGCCGGCTGTCCCATGTTAGTAGATTTACTTGCATGTAAAAGATCCTCAAGCCTAAATGACGCCTCTGAGCTAAATTCAAATCGCCTGTTTCTCGCCCAAGAAATACCTCCTTTCTCTGCTAGTTGGTGAAAGGAGCGTAGCGAAATTTGCGTGGTCAGACGGAAGAGCGGGCCTGATGGCCCGAGTCTCGCCACGTAAAATAGGGCATTAATTCAATTCAATTCTCAGCTGTTTACGCCGCAAGGCAGCAGCTTACTGTAAACCCGATTAAGCATATAAACTCCGGCCTCCTCAGGGGGAACTCTGGAGGGGAAATAACACCAGCAGGCCGATGCGTAGGTTCGCCTGGAGCGTAATCTGAACGCATTAGCATATTGATTTGCAATCAATCACGGTGGGTGGAACTGAAATAAGTCCAATTCGATCGCCAATCGTTCAAAGCAAATAAGCTTTCAACCGAGTTTCGTCGAAACGCTACGAGATTCGCAGGTGCGAGATTTAAAATCAGTTGCCATATCCAAGAGCTTGCTTCTCGAACTTAATTCATCTGTGAAGAACCTGGAGGTCGCCTATCTGGAATAGAGCTTTACCCTCCAACAAGCTCTCAGCGGCGTACGCCTGTGTCTAGCTTATGGCGAGTTCTGCGCACCTTCTGTGGTATTCCGTCGTGGACGACATTGTTAGCGCCCGCTCATAAATCTCTGTGATAAAACTGTTATCGCTGCCAGCGGAACTCGTCTCTGGGCAAGTTTTCCCCTTGCCAGAATGAGTGCGATGTAGTTTCTATCAGCACGTTAAAATAAACACAATACATGTATTTAATGCTCTTCACATGAAGAATGGAAAGGTGTCGCGAGGGAGTGTGCCGTATTCGACTGATAGGCACTACGAGTACCCCACCTTTGCAACGATGATGAACGATAGAACGAGGTAGAAGAACAACAATATTTCAATAGGCATTACTTTACTCTCCGATGCTTAACATAGGCCTCTCAGGCCCACAGGCATATTTAGCTTGCCATTGTTCAAAACTTATCATGTTGAGAGCGACGGTTTCTTGTGTCTTTTCTCACCAATTCAGTATTACTGTATTTACTCAGGTTGTCCCGCGGGTGACGCCCAGCGTCCATGGTGAAGGTGCCGACGTTTGCGGTCGCCATTCTGCGACCGTTTCCCTCAAGGCGTGATGGCGACCGGAAAACGTCGGCAGCCTTCGCCATGGACGCGGCGTCACCCGGACAGCCTAGTAAATACCTGATTCCGGCCGCGGACGCCTACGCTCATCATTGACTGTATCAGAATGGTGAAATATTTTATCATGGCTTAATTATTAATATTAAGATTTATGTGCACCTTGTAATTCTAACAAGGGCCAAGGAGGTCTATCATATTCTTGTGCTACATAATGTCATGTTGTTTCGTATTCTCGAAATAGGAATCAGTGATATGTCCTCGTATTCTTTCGCGGCTGCTGCTGTTGCCGTCAGCGGCTGCCCACCCATTTTCTTAGCGTCAGATTTAACAAAATGTCACTATATTGGCGGAGAACTGTCAATTCTATACCACTTTGTAATTTTATAATCTGGGTTGAGAAACTACGTACGAATATATTACCATATCTACTGGCAGAAGGACAAGGAAAGATAAGTTAACGTCAGTGATCCACATTTTTCGAAGTGTGGTTCTTCATAATGGGTAGACGGGTATCGAGATACGACAAGACATTTCAGATTGAAAATGACAAATTGTTGCAGTTAGCTACATGTGTGACTATTTTTGCTAACAATAGCAAACATAAAATAATCCAGAACCAATCACCTCTAAGCAAGTACAACTTGTCGCTTTCCACGGGCTTCTTTCAATACATACCTTACAAACAGAAAATTAAGGTTTAAAACATTTTTTGTGTGTGAATTCCCAAATGTGTACAATTTATGGGATAATGTGATATATTAATGTGCACCTTTCTAGAAAGATCGGATGAAAACATTCCGAAATTAGCACAAAACGTACGTGCTTCAGTAAGTAACTTGTCACAATGGATTCTTTTTTGAGACGTTTCGGGAAAGCTCTCGCAGGACATCAGTCATTTGATAGTGGACGTTAAAAATACTTTTTAAGAGTTAAAAATAAAGGAAAGTTCACTCCAACATTGCCCTTTTCCATTTAGAAATAGTTTACAGGTTTGCCCTACGAATCTTCCCCGGCAAGAGACAATTTTTATATAAATGATATGCATTTTGGCTAAATGTGTCAGGATTCTGATTACGTACGGCCAATTATTTTGTGACTCCGCTAACTGGAGAATGAAGAACTAATAATGTTGCTAGATTCTAAGCATTATGCACTTTACGAATTTCTATTTAAAGAAATATTATTTTGCGGATTTTTCTGTGAGATAAAGGTATAATTCGACTTTAAATGAATTCGGGATGAAAGGTCTCTTTGATATTCGGTGATTATGGGTCGTCCTTTCGAAGTACAAGGTCTCAGTTTTAATTTCTCTAATACACAGTTGTTTTTAGTTTTCACGAGATCTGCGACTTGATTTAAATCAATTAATTTTAAGGGCGAAACCAAAACGAACTAAAACACTAATAAGAACTATCTCTCACCTCCACCTTCACTCGTAGAACAGACTCTTCCGAGGCACTGATTTCAGCTGGCGCACCAACTGCTATGTCTGTGGTATATTTCAATTCTGGGAATATAACAAATCAAAGGCTGGATTGTGCAAGCATCGCACCACTCCCATCCCGCAGTGCCCTTCGCTGCGCAACCGAAGCGGGCGCGGAGAAGGCGTGGGCGCGGCGCGGGCGGCACGATCAAGGGGAAGAGAGAGAGATGAGCGGGGAAAGAGCGCCTCTGCCAGCCGCATCGATTTCCTTCGGGGCCGGAGGTGCGGGGCCGCGGGCGCCTAGGCGACGCGACGGGGACGTCAGCTTCAGTGGGGCACCGCACGTGGCGGCGGACGCCACCTGAGAAACGCCCCGCGTCGCGGCTGGGGTCCGCAGGGCCGGGCGCGGATTGGAAAGGATCGAACCTTCCATCCACCAACAACGGGAAGAGAAACCTCGCATTGAGGAACGATTTGCGAGGTTTCGTTGGCACACGTATGAGTGAGCGGGTTTGATACCGTAGGCTTTTAAGGGCAGAAAGATCCTTCGTACGCCTCGAAGAGGAAAATGTTACTACCCAACAAAGGAAAAATATATAATGGAAGAGTTTTTTACCAGTTTTGAACGAAATGTTTTTCGCGCGTTTGAACGCCACCGCACCCCCCTCAAAAAAAGTGTGGGCGTCCCTTGGAAGTGAAGTAAAGCTGTTAGTCCCGCGTTACCCACATGTGGCATGTAAGAGCCGCAAGTCCAAATGACGTCTCCGAGTGAACTGAATTCTAAAACCGTTATCGATACAGTATTAAATTCGCACTCCCGGTATTACGACAATAGGTCTGCCACTGATCACAGACACACGGACCGCAAAAACAGCGTTCAAATTCACGGCTGCATTGGATAGGGTCAGATCAACAGTCACTGGATTTGGTCAAAAGGGTATCGCGGAACAGAAGGATATTAAACCTCCTTTTCAGTCTCCCGACTTTCCCAGTGGAAATAAAAAGAGCACTCCTCTATATTAGCACACGTCTAACAGGGTAACTCCCATCTCCCTCATTTTAAATAAGCATATATGGGAAAGGGATTTACATAAAATGGGAAGGTATTTACATATCGTAACATCTCAAGAATTTTAAAAAATTACCACAAATCTACATTTCTGTGTCTTTCAGCTAATCTCAAATCCAATTTTAAATATATTTTCTTTTAATAATACTACTGAAAAAATTAGAAATATCACATTTAATAAATATAATCGTAGTTTAAAATCAATACATTGACTTTAACGAAGTTTTTCACACTGTGAAAGATGTCAAATAAGTACAGTTTTTGCGTTCTTACAAAACCTAATTAGCTTGACTGAGGAAATTAATTATAATTACATTACTTTTATTTAAATGCTGTGAGGAAATACTTCTGTTAGTATAATGGGGTCTCCCAGTGTCACTTCGAAGTTGTCTCTCTCCTCTGGATGAATAGGGTGGTACGAAGATGAGGTGCTTTAACACTCCAACACCATTGGCGAAATGCCCGGTTCGCTCTCTCACGGAGTACTACAGATCTTTCTTCGCAAACCACTTCCCAGTCTCCGACGTGAAAACCACACTGTAAGGATGTGCTTCCTTACTTCATCTCCTTCATCCATTTCGTTGTGTATCGCTCGATCAAAAAATACGCATCGCAGAACCGAAAGGAATAATTTAGCAATAGATGGCTACTCGACTTGATGCGCGAATGAAGTGTCGACCCTGCACGTTTTTCAAACTGCTTGCAAAGCAACACACTTTTCCGCATTATCTTGTGATCGAATTAAATCGCGTTCAGAATTTAGGACAGTGGTAATGTTCAGGCAAGCTTTCAGCCGTTATTGTGGTGAGTTTTCGTTGGCATTTACAATGAAATAATTCTATGAGTCGTTATTGCCAACAATATTATTGATTAAATATAGCAGCTTTCGATGGCTTAGCAATCATCAGTTTTCTGCTGTACGGAAGCCAAAAAAACGGTAGTCATCGGAAGCCGCTATTTTAATAAATAATATTGTTGGTTTCAGCCGTTACTTCAACCATCAATGAGTACATGATTATCCGTCGTTTAAAAGTCCATCAGCCTACAACCGCGCGCTCGAAGGAAGAAGCGACATAATAAATGTGAAGTCGGAATAGGTAATAGCCTACATGATGAACTGAATAAGGGTTGACGGGACCACAATAGTTCATCTATTACGTTGGAGAAGACGGAACGAAGGTTATCCGAAAGGAATGACACTATTTTAGAGGTATATATTTTACGATAACAGATAAATGCTTGATCACGAAGATTGCTGACGTAAATACACAAACTGCATGCGAACTTCAAATCATTCAGTGAAGCGATATAGCGGATGTGCGAAAGAACGAAAAGATCCTGATTTTCACAGTAAAAAGAGATTAACGTACTGTAAGGAAAGCTATGAAAATTCTCCACATGTTTTCGTAAAATTTTATAAGATACATAAAAATTTTGTTTTCACTTAGATTAGAACAGAACTAGATTCGCACCCAATATGTTTTTCGTCCGATCGTTTCTGAAGGAACGGTTTATGTGTATCGAAATCCTAAACTCTCACTACTTTACAAAATAATCACTAGTGTTGATGTGTAGTGATGTCAGAGTATTGAATAATTTCTGTCCCAATCAATACCGTTAGTGATGGTAGATTTTAGCAATTATTAAAAATGTGAAATGTTACCAATGCTGAAAATATATAAATGATTGTATGTTTGACAGTCGGTGAAATAAAATGCAAAATTGATCGCAAAAATCGAAATCGCACGTACAAAGTTCACGTACAATGGTCGTGAATCTCCGACATAATTGCTTCAATGCATAGTATTTCCTTTGTGTTCGCTCTCGGACTAGGGATGCGACATCGGCAACAACACACCAACGAAAACTTTAATTGGAGAGCGGCAGTGTTTATTAATTTATAATTAAAATTTAACAGACAGAACAAAGTAAAAAATTAATAACAATTTTTAAAAAATATCCAGAAAACCTGAGCGCTTAGGGTTATCTTAAGGGGTCTCAGCTTCCTAAGGAGAAGGTCGGGAGAATAAGAGGAAGGTCCTAACTGTAAGGCGCACGCATTACTTTTTACTCTTCCTTTTACATTGGTTGAAGTTCACAAATGGCGGCATATATAATTTTCTGACCTCAATGAATCTTCCCTCCATAGGACTTTCACTGTCCTGCGAGCCGTATGTGGTTCACATAACGTTTACAACTTATGGCAAATATTTTTTTACGGAACTCACCCAAAGTGGACAGTTTGTGGTTCGTATTTGCTAGGGGATGATAGAATTTAGAAACACACCGGTACGAGCAGAAAAAAATGTTGTTTTTTTCTACGAATATTAAAAAGTCGTTTGGACGTGCGGATATATTTTAATGGGTTTATTGGGACAGGGAATAAGTAATATTTTTCTCACCAAATGCAACAAAATGCTAAATCTTAATTTTTATGACGTTATAGCCTTAATTTCAAAATGTGATTTTTCAAATTTTAAAGTGTTACCATCACCCTAATACAATCTAAAGGGTCGTGAGTACGCAACTGAGCGGGTGACATGGGAGGCTTCGTGATTCTTTTGGGTCAGGATCCCTGGATGAGAATTCTGGCTGCCGGCTACTCTGTTTGGTCTTTCCGTGCTTATTTTCTCCTCTCCCTCTTTCCCTTTTTCCAGATTAATTCCAGGCGAATGCCAGAAGACACCACCAGGCAAAGGTCACTTGACCGCGCGCGATCCTTCTTCGCCGTCCAGTCCCCATTCCTAACCCTATTAATAGGGCCAGTCCCTACCCATCCTCTCAAGACCCATCCCCAGGGGAGGCCTACGGAAGCTGGCTGCCTCTCACTGCTCGGCTCTCCTTCCGCGGTTTATCGGCGATTTGAATCTGGGCGGCTGTTTCAGAAAGCTGTCGCGAAAAGGTTCAAGTAGTTGACGACGCGCCCGACAGATGGCGCTCACAGTCTCGCACTGGGAGGAGATTCGGGTCGCACCAAGAAACACGTGCTTCGAATTGCAAAACGCAAAGCGAAACTCATTGCCACTCATTGCAGTCTGTAGAACATGGTGATAGCAGTGCGTGGTGTTTCTGTTGCGGCAATAACAAACGCATCTTCTTATGGCAAATGCTTGGTGTCCATCTACAGTAAATTAGACATATTGCAACTACTTGTAATTGCATGTTTAATTATATACAAATTTCATTAATGCTATAGAGCCCAGACGTTTGGCAAACTATCTTCTTATTGGTACGATTTTATGACCTACGAATAGGAATTACTTGTGTGTGAATGTGTGGTCTATTTTAGCTTCTGATACTTATTTTTGAGATTTTGCCCAAAAATTTTCGTCATTATTTTGTTTTTTTCCTCCCGGCACCAATCTCGATCAAGCTGGAAACACCTGCAAGCCTGGCCAACACAAAGCCACGGTCGTGTTTTGTCTTTCGGCGGAAGCGGAGGCTCCAGGGCCAGACAGTGTTAAAAATGTAAATGGAAACGGAAAATGATACCTGTCAATAGCTTTTTAATTTTTTCATTGACGCTCTCACGCTTGTTCGCTCACGAGGAATTCCATCCCACTTTTGAGTATAGCCTCTCCTTTTGAAGACAGAGGTCTCCGTATTTGATGTACCATTCTCTGATCTTGTTATTACATAAGTGCGAAAAACGAAAACTATAATAGCGTTTCTACTGTTGCTATTCCAAGATTGAAAGGAAGTCCACAACAACATTTCGAAGAGGGCATCGCGGGTAAAACAAACTCGTCATCGTCCTGGGTGGTCATGAGGAATCAAAATTACAAAGAAAACATTTTCCTTATAGTAAGTGTTAATATAAATTTTAGAGATAAAATGAAAATGCTAATCATTTTAATTAATATATTTTTACAATAATTTCTTCCAAATGAGGCCTCTATTTTTGCACCTCTACTTTTACTAGAATTTTCCAGACTATTTTAGATAAAATAAATGTCCGAACTTCCGGGCTCAGTCATAAAATAATCATAGTTAACATCAAATTAATCGTAATGCTGTAAGTAAAGAAAAGGTGTTCAGAGTGAATTCGTACTAATACGAAAGTTAATGCCTCTTTGTAAGAAATCAATAATGTGTTATATTGAATAAAAGATGGCTACCCTGTGAAGGCAGGGAGGTCACGCAACTGTTGCATGAAGAGAACAATACAATCCGCACAAAAACTATTTCAATCCAATTACTTTGATTCTTGCAACGTTTACAGTAAATGAAAGTGATAAAGAATCCCCGGACTCGATTACTTAATACGCGCGGAAATATTACTATTTATTACAGAAATATTCCACATTACCCCCTGAAAAACAACTTCCGAGACGCAACAGAACTAAGAAATGACCGTAGTAGCTACTTCCTATCCACTGTAAGGCTAATGGTATCACATGCGCTTACGGACTTCGCCCTCGAGACGCACAAAGCGTTATATTTCTTTTCCGTCACGGTAGGTACCTCACTTGATTACATGCCTTTCCGAGCCTATGTAGGTCAAGGAAAGTTCGCCATTGTGTGTATTCCATGGAAAATTCGACAATCATTACCACAACAGAGATTATATACCACAACATTGTTGTACGCTTCACTGGAATAAGTTTCCCTCACTCATAGGACAATACCATGTCTTCATGTACGATATTAAATTGTTGAATTTTACAATTGTTTCAATTCAATTGTTCAATTGGTGCAATTAGGGCTCCTTCACAAATAAAGTCGAACGTTAGCGTACTGTGTGCACGAAGACTAGCTGACTTGTTAATGAATGCGATTTCGTTCCAGAATGACACAGATCAACGTTAACATGAGCATTCACATACGCTAATATTTGAGGCTCAACGTGTTTCGAGGAAACGGGACAAATTTGGTGCTGAAACATTCTAACGAAAGCCATGTAACTTTTTAGTTTGAACGTCTGAGAATGAACCAACAAATTGACTTAAGAAATTCTACGAATTCATTAGATAAGAAATGGAGACTTTTAAATGTATTTGTTTGTTTAAATGTCGTGTCAATTAAGTAGTTGAAAGGAAATAGTATTTTACTTACTCTTACTAAAGATTTTGAATGTTTTTGAAACTGCCATTTCGTATCGACAACTTTTAATTCGACACGCAGGTGATCTCAAATGTTCTTGGTGAATGAACGAACCATTACTGCTTGGAATGAAACAACGCTGGAAGAATTTGACCGGATGGACTTCGGCCGACCGGTTGCCTGGCTGTCCCTCGTCTCGCCGTGTCGGTGTGGTTTCCTTGGCCCCGCTGCGCAAGTGCCGAGTCATTGGGTTGAAAAGGACTTTCCTTCGGTTCACCTTCTCTTCTCCGGGAAGAGAAAAGAGTGGGTGCAAATTTCAAGGCGATCGATCCACAGTTAAACGCAAAATGAAATTATGGATGCACATCACAACTGATCTCTTGATAACGCTTGTAATGGTGGAGTACTCTTAATAGCGCGCCAGTAATAGCTGAGATCTATAACCGATCGCACAGATACAAAGCACGATGAATAAACTGTATAGTTCTGTTCTGGTTCAACGCCTTGATACACGATTGCACTATGATGCAATTAAGATAAGTGATTTATTTAACGTCAAACAAATATGCGCAGGAACTTGTATTACATTGATATGTGGAAGGCATTATGACCTTTCCTTGAAATCCATCTATCATGATCAGTCATGAAATGCAGTTTGTGTGCTGCGACAGGTTGCTTCTTGCATATATCAGTAACATAATTATGTAATCATATCAGTACGTTACACATCAGTAGCGAACTTACTATTTGCGTGCGACAATCGTAACCGCATCATCCATTCAAAAGAAGACCGTGCATCGACCTCTCAAGCAGCACACAAGGCACGCCTCCTCCAAGAGGTGCGAAAGCAAACATGCTAGAACGGTGCCGAGTCGACATCACACAACTTTTCCCCCCTTTCAGGAGAGTAAATTTTACTCGGCCTGCATGGACCTCCACGAACCTTTCCGAAGCCACAGAATCGTCAACAGTCGGCCCATTGACTAGCAAACGTCTCGGCAATCAAGCTGGCGAGCGAGCGAATATGTCAATGTCCACTAGTCAAAAGTCAATTTTCGCTAGTTGACGGGTGGAACGATGAGCGACGGCCATCTTCGCTTATGCTGCACAATATTAGTAATTCCCAACACAAGAATGATTTGAGGAAATATGACTTTTTCAATTTTCTTCATTTGAATATTCATGAAATGTGGAAATCATAAATGTGGCATCCAGATATGGACTACTTGTGCCCCAGGTAGAGTCTAGATTCTCAATTTCGCATACAACGACCATTAAAGTGTGAGCGAAATGCAGAAGAGAAACACTGCGCATGCGCAGATAAGCGAAATACGCGTAGTATTCCTTTTCAGAAAATATCGATTATAATAATCGATAATAATTATAATAATCAATGCAAGCTAGAGATTGTAATAGCTAAAATCACGTTCAGAAATGTGGTAGTCATGCATTAGTAATTTGTGTCATTGGTTTTCTAGCGTGCTTTCTTGCACGAAATGTAAACATACTTTTTTAGGCCGAGGCTGCCTAACGAACACTAGAAAGTCCATGTTAATGTGGGGTCTCCATCCGCAATGTCACCTAGTGCAGATAATCCGCGCACGAACTCAAGAGGCCGTCCGTAAATTACCTAACGCAAATTTGGAGTTTTGCGAGTACTACCTCCCATCCTGTAACGCGCGTTTGAATCCCCTTGAAATACTTAGATAACGCCTGCCATTTACATAACAGCCTCCCTCCCCCAATAGAACAAGTGAAAATAAATAAACTATTAGCATTAACTGTATTAGGGTTTTATACTACAATTTATGATAATTAAAGTCAGAATGAACTGATAGTGCTGACTACGCCTAACAATATTATTGGGGAAAACTTTTAAGTGAAGGAAGCGCCAATAGTCGATAAAGTTTCTGAGTCATTGCACACATCGTGGATACAGAATCTACTGCCTCAATTTAATTTGATTCTAGAATACAGATCAGTTTTGAATATTTTACTTGTTATTTTACAGCACAACCCCATAAAAAATCGACGATAATTTTCAATTTATACGTAATAAATATAATGTATATAATATATTTTTTAAAATATATTAATACTTTGTTGTTTTAGAATATGACATAAGGAATTACATCAACAAATGTTGGAAATTAAAAAAAAAGAAGTGTTATGTAACACTATACTACCAGCCACTATCCCTAAGAAACAGCGCCTCAAACCCCTTCCCCGTCTTTGCCGTTTCGTAATTTAAGGAAGACCCCTCTATACTTATCCAGCGGTGGCACTACCCCTTCCGTCTACTTGCACCCGGCAAGCGAGCCTTCGAGCGGGCGCCCAGAGCCCAGTAGACAGCGGTGGACGGCGCGGGCGCTGGCCGGGTGTTGTGTAACGCCTAGCGCGGCGCGGCGGCACGCCGGGGTCACTCAACGTGTTGACGCCGCAACGCGCCGCCATCACTACCACTGCCACTGCCGCTCCGCCACCGCCGCCTCCGCCTCCGCCGCTTGCCCCGCGGCCTCTCGACGTAACCGCGAAGGATCAGTGTGTCGCGGGAAGCGACGCGCGTTGCGAAACACTGGCAAACTAGCGCTGCGCTCCCGCTCTGTCCGCAGTGGGGTGGGGGCGGGGCAGGACGGGCGCCGCGGGTCATCGCGCCGGCCAAGGGTGGGCGGTGCGCCATGCGACGATCTGCGGGAGCAAGTCACCCCCTCCGCACAGCGATAAGCCCGCACGACCTACTCGGTCCACGCGCTTGTTACCAATGCAGCCACTGGTTTTCTGCTTCCCTCTTTTAAATGAACAAGAATATATTACAATCAGTTCGAACAAACACTGTAATCCGAACCGCTCCGGTTACAAGGTAGGGCTCGTTAAACAGAGGAAGGCGGCAGTTTTTACTACACTTCGTGACGAAAGCGCGTTGTATGTTTCACCCTACGTTTTTGAATTGTTTATCTTAAAAACGTTTGAACATCGACATTCTATTTGCAGCTTGAGGATAGTTATCAAATTATTGCGTTGATATACTTTTTCTTTTATAAAACCGAAAAAAAGAAAGAAAGAAAGAAAGAAAGAGAGAGAGAGAGGGGGGAGGGGGAGGGGGAGGGGAGATAGAAAGAAGTGCATTTGTACTCCTACGAAGTTCATAACTGCTTTCTGCGGTAATCGAGCTTCACCGTACAATCAGAAATAAAGTCTAGTTGGGTGTTTTGGTTCTGATTGAGGCGATAAACTTGAATACTTTAATCTTATATCATTGTCAAGAGGAAAGATACATTCATTGAAAGCTTATAAATAAATGTACATTGGAGAACTAGCATATGGACAGAACTTTTAAGTATTGTAAGTACCTTGAATCGTAACGTCTGTCCCCAGATTCCCGTACACTCTTCCGCCACACAAGAAGCCTAAATGTGAATGAAAGATGATTTTGGGTATTTTGGTTAATTAAACTACACGGATAACCTTTATTGAATTTTCACATTTGCTTACGCCCGCCTTAATGGGTATTCCGGAGAAAGAAAGCAAAACGAAGTGTTTGCAAACAAATCTGGATGCACCTCACAAAATTTTCAATCTTAAAGAATACACGAAAGTAGTACTGATAGAACTAGAGGAACTCCTATCGTATTTCTCAGACGCCAGGTGTGGTGGAGTACTATTTCCTCAAATTAGAAGGCACGTTTTTTACAGAACTTAACCAGGTCAGTGGAATGGTTCTCTCGTATAGCAAACGAAGAGCAATAATTATTTTTTATTTCAGAGGGTAAATTTACCATTCATCCCTACATTTATGCTAAATTAGAAAATATTTAAGTGCTTTTTATCTGAAACTGAGGGGAAGACAAAAACGCAAACACCGTATAAATATATAATTTTACTCGTAAGATATTCTTTAAGAAAATGTTTAGCGAAATATGTATACGGAAATGGGATAATTCTATGTAATATACAGTAGTAAAAAACATAAATAATATACTTATTAACTACAAAAGAATAACTATCGAGGTTTCTCTTGACTGTTATACACTATCCAGTTCGTTAAAGCTGTACTACTACAACCTGACAACACGAATGAGGTCCCAAAACACCGTTTGAGAACTTTTCCTTTAGGATACCAAGTACCTAACAAAAACCAACGAACTGTCCTTAATTGACGGTGCTGAAGACAACTCAAATTAATGCCGCAGTGCATTTCCTTCCCGGCTTTCACGACGCGAGCTGGTCGTGGGAAACGCAGATCCCTGCTCCAGATCGCAAGCGGACCTCGCCGGAAGCGCTCTCGCCGAAAGAGACATTCATGGGAGGAAACGGGCGGCCCCCGGTGCAATACAATTGGAGGTCGACATTCTGCTCGCCGCCGCGCCGCCGCTCCGACTCCCACCATTCTTGAGACGCGGCTGTCGAAACGACGTCGTCATTGCGGCCGCTGCCCGCAGGCGGTGGAGGGGAGGTGTAAGCGGGGCGTTAGCGGGGTGGTCTTGTGAAGGAGGCGGGAGCGGTGTAGGGACGGAGCGCGATCAGGAGGGCTTAAAGAGGGAGTGAGAGCAGGGGGAGAGTCTCCAGTCGGAGTAGAATGCAGAGCGTGACCGCGAGGGGGAGAGGGAGGAAAGAGAGAGAAAGGAAAGAGAGAGGGAGAGAGAGAAAGGAAAGAGAGGGAGAGAGAGAGAAAGGAAAGAGAGAGGGAGAGGGAGAGAGAAAGGAAAGAGAGAGGGAGAGAGAAAGAAAGGAAAGAGAGAGGGAGAGAGAAAGAAAGGAAAGAGA
>BOPP01000025.1:3496825-3582704 GCA_017312745.1 Gryllus bimaculatus
CGGGGGGCGTGCCGCAGGGCGCGGGGGCGGGGCGGCCGCCAGGCCGGTCGATGCTAACGCTTCGCTGGGGGCGAGGCGAGGCCGGGAGCGGGGACGGAGGGCGGAGGGCGGAGGCGAGTGTAGGCCACTAGCAGGGCGGTGGCTGCGCGTTCAGTGTGCGGGGCGGGGCGCAACGGCACGGAACTCGCCGCGGCGGGAGCGGGTGGCGCGGCGTCCACATGCCAAAAGGCATAACCGGGAGGGAAATGCCGAACTTTCTGTCCATTGGGGTGGCACTGATATATTAGCTTCTCATAAATTCCATCACTTTCCCATCCCTGCTATCGATGTCATTGTCTGATCGCTATCTGGTTACATAATGTATGTCAAAACCTTGAAACACATTTACTGTTCATTTAACTTTTTTTTCTTTGTGAAGGAATTGTCAGATTCGCTTTAACTATTAGAGCGTGTAGCCGCATTTCAGTTTCACACGGAAATATTAAAGGATTCGGCACGAAAGAATTGTTCCTGCAATGCAGCATGAAATAGTATAGTCAAAATCGAAACTGTTTCATTGCTTTTGAATTTTCCCGAGTTCCAGAATATTTAACGAAACCACAGCCACCTCGCACAAGGCCGAGGTTGCATAGTTTACTTAAAATTTCTACGCCCATTGCAATTTAGTAATGTAGATGGTTCGTTGTCATTTCTTCGATCAGCATCGTGCACAAATCTTGAAACCTGATTTAACACAAAATTTAAATTGCTGTTCAAGTTTCGATTCAATTAAGTTTTCATTTCAGTCCATGTCTTTATCATTGTATGATTTGAGAAATATTTTATATTCTAATCGTTTCATATCACTTAACTCTTCTAAAAGAAAATTATCTTCACTGCAGAAAACAACGTAACAAAATATCGGTCAATTGATGTAACATTGACGTGATCTTCAGAAACGCGATAATATATCACAATCTCGAGTGTATCAGCATGATGCGCTTGGGAATCCTTCAAAGATATTCAAATTTAAAACTATCCCTGGAGTGAATTGGATTCAAAAGCAACTATAATAATGTCAGTGACGTAGCGATCAATACGGCAGTGTTTGTGAGCCAACAGGAGTTAGCAGAATATAACTTCGGATTTTGAACTCCAAGATGAATTCCCTAACCAGCAAATTACGTCAATATGAAACTTTATTCAACATATTGTCCCTCTCTCTCACCAAATGTCACATGAATGTTTTTTTCACGTTACATAAATCTACCTCTATATATAATTAAAAAGGAATGTGCGTATGCGTCGCACATAGTCACAAAAAGTACGCGACCAATTTCGTTATTATTAGTAATGTGAATGCTTCAAGAATGGTTTGAATTAAATCGGACATATGGTGGCATTGTCGATGACGACTCAACCGCCCTTGAACTCTATGTACCCCGCCGCAAAGTGAAAGATTAAACGCGTCTTAACTGCATACAAGTATTCTGCCCCAGAGATTGTGAAATATCGCCCGGAATTATTACTTGAATATCGAACAAGTAAATCAAATTTCTCCAAGATAGTGTCAAAGCAAACGCATGCCCAAATTTTTACTACAACGTTTTAACAATAGGATACTTTACAACTATATCCAAACCAGGACATAGAACAAACCCATATTTGCGAGAAAGTCTTTCATCTATTAGAGTTTTTTTTTGCACAGCGTAGCGTAAAACGTTATTAATAATCACGTGACCAGTAGTGTGGGATGTGCAATACACGGTCATTACGGAGATTGCCGGGCCCACTAGTAAAGAATTAAACGGAGGGAGCTCCTGAGTTGGAAACCCTTTCCTTCCGTCACCGCCGTGGGCCAAGCTAACGGCTCCTGCCATCGACACATCGCGGCGACCGACGGCGCCCGTAACGGCTTCGCGTCCACCTCCCACAGGAATCCCACAAGCCAACGCCTTGCGCTGCCAAGGTCGTGAGTTCGCAGAACGGGAAGGCTCTCAGACGCATTTCGTGCCCGCTTCCAGCAATTGGGCCGCTGTTTCGCAGGCGATACTTACTTAAGAAATTATAACATGCCAACTATGCAAATGCCCTAAAGTGGGATGAAATTCTTATTTCAAAAGATTTTGCACACGAAGTAATTCTTCTGCTTTACTGATCGTTTTTGAAAAATGAAACTAGCAAATAGCTGTTATCTACTACGCATTGAAATTACTTCGTGATTTTTCACGTTCGCTTGAGGTTAATTAATGTTGAATAAATCTTCTGGATTCCCGCTAAGATATGAAAGATAGATACGTACACGAATTATTATATTATATCGGGTGCTGTTTGGCAGGTACTTTCGTGAAAATTGAAGGAAGGAAGAAGTAACGAAACATTTCTTCGTTGACCCGTGTGTCCATGGACCGACTCGGGGTAGGGCGCGGATCGTAGCTTGTCTAACGTGTCGACCGATTCTTCAAAATACGACTGGATTAAGTCTGAGATAAGAAATCAACTGATATCGCACGTGGTCATTACAAATCACACATAGGATCTGGTGATTTTCAGTATTTCTATGTGCAATGATTCCTCAGCATTTTGTTACTTTTTGATCTGCTTCTCTTTTTGAAATACCAGCCACCAAAACATATTCCACTTCGATAAGTAGTTGAGTTATAATATTCTAGATCTGATCGTGTACTTTATGTAACTGGATCCACGAGTCAAAATGTTCACGACATTTATTATATTTATGTACAAAATCTTGTATGAGGTATAAAGGGATTCATACATTACCCTTGTCGGCCATCAAATACATCAGCTCAATTACCATGAGTTCCAGTAATAGTGGAGGCAAATATCGCAACTTACCTGCAAAAAAAGAAAAATTGGTTAAACCGATGTATAGATGAAACATTTACTTTAAAATCACAAATTATCTGACATCACACTAAAGAAAAATAGTAAATAAACGAAATAAAGGCGGTGTAGTAGGCTAACATACAATTTCTCAACTTTTGTTTTAACTTTCCAAGAAGTGTTCGTTGTCACGAAAGTACAGATAAAATGTTGAATAAAATGATCGATACATTAAGAATGCTATAAGTGTAAAAAATTGCACATCTAATCATAAAACCATCTTTAATGGATGTTGCAACTTTTAAGCAAATTGGCTTCGACTAAAATAAGGATAAGAACCAATAGGACGAGAGCACAACAGAAAGAGAGGGAGGGAGAGAGAGAGAGAGAGAGAGAGAGAGAGAGAGAGAGAGAGAGAGAGAATCCAAGGAATGTTTGCCAACAATACCCAGCAAATAATACATTTAGACAGTACTTTAACAATGACTTGCGAGGTCTGTGGCCCTTCTCGTTTCCTAAGGGGAAGATCTCGGCAACTCAGTTGTTTCGTTAGCCTTCTTTATAAAAATTGATGTTTGCTAATACTTAATCACAAAATTCGAAAACAAAGAAAAAAGGCAATGACGGAGCGCTCATTTTTATAAGCATTTTCTAAAGCGTTGTAGCGTCAATAAAGGGGATAACTATTAGCATTATCGGTTGCTAGTTTGGTAACCTCTAGTACGGATTGCAACAAGCATTGGTTAATAACCAACTTTATTTCTCCTTGAAAATAACACACGATATTTTGCTCGTAAATTCAGTAAGTTTAAAAGCAGAGATGCAAAATGCCTCGGTTTCGATATGACATCATTCAATTACAGAACGTCCATTCCATCAGCAACATATTTAGCATGCCGCCTCCTTCAGAGCGATAAATCAACCAACAAAGAAAATTTATAGGCCTGTTATTTCAGTCACTGCACTTCAAACCCCGTATTAGCGCGGCGCTCTATCAGCAATTCGTTATCCCAAAGTCAGCTCAAAGAAAGCAATGGCTCTTACCGTTCCATCAGCGGCAACGGATAAGCGTTCTCGCTTTCTCCTGCCGACAGCGTGGCCGCTCACGAGGCTTTAAGGTCGCTGAACCCTCGCGACCAGACGGCAACGGGTAGTGGTTGAACAGACAAGGGAACCGTGGTCCCAGCTACCACCAATCTTTCTACAGGCATTCCCCCTCGCGCAGACCTAACCACATTCTGCCCAACACATGGACGCCCATACATACGTTAGTGACACAAAACGTGCACCTCGAAATGATAATCCATGGTACCTAATATTTAAGAACATTATTGGGTATTTAGGTATTTAATGAGATTTACAAATTTACACATGTGGTACTGATACGTACGTATAGTTCACCTGAAGAAACGAATAGTTGCAACTGAATTTGCAACATGCAAATTGAAAGTCAAATGAGGAATCGAGTAGAATCTTTACGTTAGTAATAAGCATTACGTATGTGAATTTTGTACGAATTTTGAGAATGCTCATTTTTGTTCAAAACAAAAAGAATTGGTGTATGACAGTCTGTAATCGCTACAAATGTGCGCTGTATATTCGCAAGCAACAGAACTGAATAAACTGTAAAGAACCTGATTACAAAATGGGTAATATAACTAATTCCAGGCACCGAGTGAGAAATGAATACATTTGGAGTCGAGTAAAAGGTCTGAAAGAGTAATTTTCTGAAAATTACAACGGCAGTCAATAAAAAGTATACATTACGTATAGTGATTACGAGAGCAAGAGAAAACCTGCAAAGCTCCGATATAATGAATATGAAGAAGAAAAATTGCCAACACAATGAAAATTAGAAAAGGTAGATCTAGGTTATGAGTGTAAATTAAAAACTGTTGCACTAATTAATTGTTTAGGTTTTCTTTTACTATTTAACAGTACCAATAAGTAAGGATTTGGCTACTTACTCGATCAACTAACATTTTTAAGAAAAGTTGCCGCTTCGAAGGGAGAAGCTCGCAATTTAATCCCAGAACTTGTAAACAGACCTTGTTGACATACTACTTAAAAGACTTACTAATAAGCTCTAGGTCTCTCTTGAGTTGACAGTAGCCGTAATGATACATGGCAACAACGCCTATACCTAATCTTGTGTAAACATCACAGTTTCGATTAGAATAGATCACTTTTGCAAACATATTATTTGAGGTGAATTGAACATCATAATTTCAACAAAAAGCTAAAATTAATTGTGTATATATTCCGGGTGCGACCTTGTTCTACAATAGCTAGTTCTAGCTTTCTCCGCATACCTAAGAACGCTCCAAAAACGCACTTCGGAATAACGCATGTGTAAAAAGGTACCTGCCACGTTATGTCATTACAAGTCTTAACAATTAGTACATTGGAAAATCTTAAACGACGCACCACAGGTAACAATGAACATACACAAGTGTGATTATCTGCGCAGCGTGATCCATATAAAATCCTTTAGGCCGAGGCTTTCAACCTGAACACGTTTTGTATGGCAGGTTGTTACGACGGAAATCGTATCACATTCCATTTTTAAAAATTTATTTCAAGTATTCTTCGGATTCCTCGTGCTCGTCCAAGCTCGCGGGCTTCAGGTTCAGCTACCACGCAGCCTAAGGCCCACTGCAAATATTTCACTAAACAAGCAAATCCAGGGGATTATTTATATTATACTCAAAATTTTGTAATAATTGTAGCGTGATAACTCTCGAAAATCGTGCCTCACATACATCCCATTGAGTGGTTAAAGATTTTACAGAAACGTGTTTACTTATACATTTTTAGATAATACAGAATAAAGAGATAATACAGAAATACCTCAAACAATTGTTTAAATTAATTAGTCACCGTGCACTTTCATCTCTGGCAAATAAAACGTGAATCCTGTTAACTGGAATATTTATCTCGATTTTGGATTGTGCCTCTTCCGATGTCAACATTGCAGCATCCGCTCTGCGCGCGGCCTGCAAGACCGAATTTCTATAAAGCAGGGAAATCTGGCAATTGCAGCGTTAGAGGTAACTACTAACCGCCACGTATCGCTTATAACTTCGCTTAATACTTCAATTCATACTAGTTGACAAGGAAATATTTTGGTAATTTTAGCTCCCTTCACATCCCTCAAGTACACGGCACAAGACAGACCAAGGATACGGGCACCAGAGAAGAAGAAACTGCGAAGGAAGAGGCAGCGGAATCGAGAAAAAGACGATCACCCAAGACAAAGAAGAATTCTTGAATGCCCCCTCGTGGACCGCCGTGCGCCCGACCTCCTCACTCGGAACGAACGGGTCGAACGGGACGCAACCCCCGGGGCGTTGGGCGAGGCCGCTCGCGCCAGTGGCTCGGCCGAGCCCTCCTCGCTGTGGTCTCCGCGGCGCGGAGGCTGTGATCCCTGGCTCGGCCGCCGCCGCCGCCGCCGCTGATGCCGATGTCGATGCGGCGCGACCTTGCCCGCGCCAAGGCCTTGCGCAACCGCTCCGACGCGCCGCGCCGCGGGATGTGCTGCATCACGAGGGGCCTCGCGTGCCTGGTGACGTCCTCGACGCCGATCCACCCTGTCCCTCCGTGCCATCCGACTCGCTCTTGCCCCCACCACTCTGCCCGGCATTGCCCTGTTCTGTCCTTGGCGCCAGCCGCTTCCACCTGTTGGAAGCCTCAGAAGCACCTAGTCAGGTGTCTTGACCCTGAGTCTAACACGGCGGGGTAGCTCCGTTGTGTAATCCCGTCTCTATCGCACACACGCACTGTGTCAGCAGTTCAGACTCTACAACACCCATGTACGAATCTCCCAGACAAAGCCGTTCGTTCACCTTGCAGCGCCTTTCTTCACCACTCTCAGATTACTTTAAAAATAATTGAAGTGGAGTTAAGAGCTCCCGCTTCGCCTCACAGTTTACAAAAGGGCATCCCAAGCAATAAATAAAAGCTGCTGTTGATTTCAGCCTCTCAGTCGCATGTTTTTCGGGAGCGCCAAGCAAGCAGTGTTACGTTTTCCAACGCGAGTCTACTGTCTCCTTGCCCCCATAACTTTTGGATCAAATTTGATAACTCCAAACCCAAATCATTCGTACACACCGTAGCAGCAATGCTGGATGTATAAATTAGTTTTAAAAATCAATAAAAAGTCCCTGTCAAAAAAAAAGTATTAAAAGGCGAAGAACACATTAGTATAGGCATTTAAAATGCAAATGAAGATACATTGTTGAAAGGATGCTTTCAACAACGCTTTTGAAAGGAATGAAGTTAATTAATAAATCATTAAATGCACGAGTCACAACTAAGCTTAAACAAACATCTGCACGACTGAGCTTAGCATATCTATGCACGCCTTTTCGATCAGATTTTTTTAAAATTCTGAACTAAACGTTAATATTGATCAAATATTTAAAAATGAAATCCACAAACTCACAAATAGCACGAGCATTGATCTTTATTACGTTCTCCCACACAGATCTGCGCGCTCCAGTGGCTGGTTCACTTTTCCTCAATTAGAGGAATCGTTAAGCGAAAACGAGAAAGCTCTGACAATGGTATCCATGAGTCAGTAATTCCAGGAAGACTGATCCGCGATCTGGACTTCTTGAATCAGATACCAATCAGCACGATACAGTTTCTCATTGTACACTCACAAATCAGCCGTAACGCAGTTGCAGCCTATGTGACAATTTCATTTTGCATTCGCGACTGGCTGCCAAGTCACATTCGGAATATTGCGTTAGCATAAGGAGATGCATGATGCTTCTGCTGCGCGAGTCCTGCCGCCCAAAAGAAAGGGAAAGATGAAATGGCACTTTCAAAATAAACAAAAACACTCTCGAAATGTCGTTTAAACATCGCACTTTATACACGTTCTTTTATTTTCCGAATTGTTTCGCCGACATCCAATCTCTTTGATACGTTTCAAGCATAATGGTAAAGCTCTTACGACAAACACAGGAACATATCTCTTCAGACATGTTTTGCTCGCGCCAAAGCTTGAGCGCAGATCATTCTGGTCTATTACAAATTTGCATAGTCCAGAAGAAAGGCAAGAAGTGATAGCCGAAACATTGACTAATCAACATATAAATAACACACACAAGCCGAGAGCAAGGATGAAGTGTAGATGTCTATGACTTTACATCTCTTTGCACGACCCGATGGCTACAATATTCCGAATATTTGTAAAAAATCGATATTGAGTCAATCCATGAGCAGGTCATTCATTTGACGCTCATCTTCAGATGTGAGAAACATCGCAAGCACCTGCCGTTCACAGAAGCGGTGTTCGCAAGGAAGCAGATTCTGCGGTTGCCGGTTTACTTTCTTGACTCATTTCAGATCTGCAGAAGACCGCCGACCTGCAGATGGCCAGAATGTTTGGTAAACAGCTCACGACGCAACTAGTTTAAAGACTACGAATCCAACGATTTCTTTATCACTAAACAACCAGCAACACTAAAATATTTCAGAACACGCTGAAAAAATCAATATTACGTAATGCAATGCGTTAAAAGAAAACGATCTCCATTGAAGAAATAGTCCAGGAGGGTAGTCGTTAAGTTGTATTCTGGCAGCCGCATCGACCTGCCTTCGGCAAAAACAGCGACGAGCACAAGCTTACCGCTAGGTGGCGTTACGTTCCTTGGCCCATTTCAGCCCTGAAGAAGGCTGCGAAATGTCGGAGTAAGCGGAGCACGACACTGCGCAATTCGGACATCTGAGAGTGAATATGGCAAAACACACACACACACACACACCTCATTCGAACACACTACAATATTTCGTAAGAAAGCAAGCGAAAAGCCACTGGGACCAGGGTGCAATTCCAAGTCGACCCATGTGAGGCAAGGTAAAACACCTTCCGAATTATTCACCAGTCGAATGAGCGGTGTTTTCTAGCCCGCGAAGAAAATAAAAATACCCAGAGAACGCGAGAGTATGCTGACGCGCCCGAAATTTAACTAAAACCCAGAGATAGCCATTCCATTCAATTAAAAATTTTGAGAGAAATTATAGGGGCAAATTGCCAATTATCGTGATGCATCAGAAACTCCACATTGAATAGCACGAGCAAAGACGGGCAAAATAAATTAATCGAGGAAAGTAATTATACGGAAATACAATAAAATATATACTAAATTTAATTATTATAAAAGGAAGAATTTTGATTCATTTCAATAGCATGCCCAATGCCGAGCAGTAAAGTAATATAAGTAATTATTTTAATTATTATAAAAGTGAAAGTAATGATTCACTTCACATGTGGAATTCTGATGGAGATGCGGGTTTGCGCATTTTTCGGGATTCTCCCGCTTTATCAGCCTCACATTTTACCATTGCTCTATCACTCATCATCACCACCCACCTATTAATTCATCTTATCCGTCAGAAACGGCCGAATGGCATTGATAACCAACCAGAGTAAGTTAAAAAGGTAATGCGATTAAGGTAGATTGTGATTCCGATATATCAGCAAATAAAGATAAGGAAGCAATCTCCAATATTGAATAAACTACAACCCAGGTGCAAAAACCTAATGCACGTTTAGATTAATTTATTGGTGTTTCTGGGCACGTCAACTGCCAAGGTCATTAGCTCCAAATGTGTAATGCACGTTTTCTACTTGGGAGGTGGCGGTGATCTTCCCCGACCAGGAATCTTCCACCAACTGGGCACCGCCCCAGCCGGGACAAGCTCTAAGCTCCCAACCGGTATCCCGGCATGTGTGGTAGTGTAGTGTGCATGTAAGTGTGTGTGTAAGGGATGAGGATAGGATAAGGAAGAGGAAGGAAAGAACGCGCGCGGTCCGTGACCCGTTTGTTTGGGTATTGCTCCGGTAGTAGCATGGTATTGATCAGACAAAACACGGAAAACTACCCCTCAGAGCAGCAGGACATTAGAATTATCCTCCAGACAGCAATTGATTTCAACCTTGATATATAGCTAGGAACTAGTAAAATTCTGCAACAGTCATGACTCGAAGATTGGATATCCCGGTCAGATGCACAGCAGTGACATCAGTTGATACCCTGAGCCACCTTTCCCAGTGTTCGTGAAGCTGCACATCGACCTGCCTTCCACAGACGCCGAAGTGGCGCCGGTGGGCGGGAAGCGGGGCCCCGCAAGGGGTGCCGTTAGGGCGAGCCCAACGGCCGGCCGGCGAATGGCGGCGCGGGGCGGCACGGCAGGGCAGGCGCCTGAGGGGCTCTTCGGAGGCACGTCATCGCTCGTAAAGAGACCTAAGCCCCCCCCCCCCACACACACACACACAGACAGCTGGCCCGGCACGGTCCCGACCGCACAAAGAAAGCAGTCTGAGAATCACTTCTCGTTCACGCAAGAAGCTCAAGCTCCAACCGATCACTCCATTTACATTAGCAAATACTTAGTGTCCATCCCGATTTTCAGTACCCTAAGCCTTTTTTTGGCCTTACTCGAGATAAATGGTTTCATTGAAGGATCATTATATAATATGAAATGTTGAAGCAATGGTGGAATGCAAGATGGGAGGAAACGGATCCCCCCCCCCTAAAAAAACAGCTTGCCGTATACAAATTCCACATGGATCAACCGGGCTTTGTACTCCGATACCCAGAGAAGGAAAGTGAAAAGACAGATCATGCCAAAAAACTGCCAATAATTACAGAAAACCTTCTATCGTGTGTACTAAAAAAAGGGATGATATACATCTTATTCTCAACTTCCATTATCCCACATTCCTTCTCATTCATTCCAACATTACCCCGCCTCCCACCCTTCCAGAGTAGGCCCGACAGCACAAAGGAAGCAAAGGATCCTTCGATAGTTAACATATTGGTCCGGAATAGTTGGGGTTCCCCAGAAATAACACACAATTTATGCTCTTAATTTAAAAAAATACGGAGGTTCAAAAATACGTTTTGTTGGATACACTTTTCCTGTATCGAGTTTCGTAATCGATTTTAGAATGGACAACTTTGAAACCTCGATACACACAGATCCTTGCCTTAGTTGCTCTGAATTTGTATTTGCTACCTATTACAGGAGGATCAAAGCGGTTCCTACAAAATCTCAGGGACGTTTGCTATCGACCTCATAACGTCCTTCCGCTGGTCACCCAATCGACAGACTGTATTTTCCATTGCTCTCTTCACTTCCACGCCTCTAACTCAGTACTAACAGAACAAAAGAAGATATCACGAAGAAAATCACCTAGAAACAAGCGCCTTTCACAACTAGAAAAAATAATTCAGGGACTACCCTCCCAAAGACAGAAATTTCCAAATTACGATATCTCTTCAAAACATTTCAAACATCTTCCGCCCCCCTATCGGTACTCTCGATTTCATTATTCACACAAGAAAGCTTAAAAGGTTTAACAAAAGAACAGTTAACACAAACTCGTCAGCAGGCAATGGCAGTAAAATTGTTATCTTCAACACCGGAAACTTCTTGGTCGCAAAAAAATGTTGACAAAGCATGACACGTTTAACAATTCAGATAACATCTGTCATTATCCAAGACGCGCACGCAGCACCACTAGCCTGCCGCCTCGTTCAACCAAACATAACAACAGGTTCCATTATTTAATGTCTCCCATGACTGAAGTTTCAAACAGTTTTCATTTTTAATATTAAGTAACATTAAGAACTTTCTAGTTAAAACAAAAGAGTCAACATATTTTTTAAATGTTAGTTATATCCCTATTGTATTAATTTGATTTAGGTGACTGAAGTGACAAACTGGTCATCACTCGGGTATAATTCCACTACAAATTGTTCTGTGGAGACACTCTTTGCGATATTGTACTCCGTCACAATAACATTGTTAAATCGTGGGGCGGAGAGTGACGATACTTTCTGACCGACACTTCCATCTCCTCTCCACTGCCGCTTCATCTTCGCCAACCTTTAGCGCCATCTTCCTCAGGACGGCCTCTCTCCCGCCCTATCTCCTCCCCCGTCCCTCTGCACGCCCCGCTCGCCCGCCGCAGATATCGACGGAATAAATTTCTGCGTCGGCGGAGAGCCCCCCCTCAAGCCAGTTGCTCTCGGGGTTGACAGAGAGGGGCGAAGGGGAGAGGAGAAGGGTACCGGAGCGGAGCGGGGCGCAGGCCCGTCTGCCAGCGCCGCTTCCGCCGACGCACCCTACCGTCTGGCCTCACGAGTTCACTGGCCTACCCCGACAGAGCTGCGACGGTCGGAGACAAAGGACTACCTCGTATATTTTTGCTGTCGTAGCAAAGCAAGATCGTTACAACATCGTTGCGAGCGTTTACACAATAAAAGCGTGTCTGCATGACCCTACCATTCCAGTACTGTTCCATTGGCTTCTCAATAGTTGTTCTCTAACATAATTACAGCACAGAATGTCACACAAATTATTTTTATTCAATTTCAAAAGAATGGTCTTAAAAATCACGTTAAGGCGGAAAGGCAAACTGCTTCGATTTGAAGGGTCATAAGTTCGAGCCAAAGTGCGTAACCTTGACATATCATAAACCTCCTTTATGGCTCTCAATAGAAGGAAAGGAAAAAAAAAAAATCGCAGAAACTCACGAGTAAGCGCCATGAGATTGAGATCGGGATCACCACGACCGTTTTTTAGTCGAAAACTGTTCCACCTTAAAAAATATTTCAAAATTCACGTTTAATAGATATGACCATCTGGCAGGTAGTGCTATTTTGAAGTTTCTTTTCAATGGAAGGACAACGCGTAAATAAATGACCATGTCAAGGTTATTGAAGCGATTTTACGAGGAAAAAACTGTTATCGCACTTCGATACGGAGTGTAAGTCAACTACAGCGATTTTCAACACGAATTGCTTTTCCTCGCAACTCGGCGCTACTGGCCGAGTAAACAGCTCTTCATAAACAATTCAAATTGTGAAGAGCCTCTAACTTTATGGCCCAGGAAAAAAAGATCTTTGAATTAACACAGCACCAATCAGATGGTAGTCGAAGACGTTTGAAAAGAAAACAACGGTTCTACATTACGCTTCTTTGAATAACTTATTTCGACCGAGTACTCTTTTCATACCATACGCAGCGAGCGCTAAGGCCACGCCTTACCGTCAAGGGTACCGGTGATTGGGAAGAAGTGCCATCCCGGCGACTCCTGGATGTAATTAACACCAGGGTGCTTGTGGCGCCTGCCAAACTCAATTCGAAAGCTGATTGCTCTGATAGGTGCTTTCCCTGATCATCTCCCGGCCAAAGCCGTATGCAACCCTACCCAATGGGTCACGGACCGCGTACGATCCTTAATTATTCTTCTTCATCATTCCATTATACCGGAAATCTTAACCCAGGAGCCGCGGAGGAGATCCGGTCCTTCCTCTCTCCCTCCTCATAACATAACCGGCATTCGCCTACGATGAAGAGGTCTCTCGTTAGGGGAACGAACAGGCAAATAATAATAATAATTTCAATATCAGATTCATCATTCTCAGGTTAATACCAGAAAAGGATCAATTTCGCTTTGTTTGTTGTAGAGGGCGACGGTAATGCTTTTAAGGTAAATATTTTCCTAGTGCTCTTTATATGCAACAATTAGGAAGCACTAACAGGTTGGTGTCGCAACTTCAAATGAATGCAATGAAAGTCGTTTTTGCAATACTTCATTTCGCGTAGTTACAAATATGTTTACCTTAAGTCTAAACACCATCCACTTCAAACGAAGTAACCTCATCAATTCCAAATTCCTGCACTCTAGAGTAATTATTTTAATCCCAAACGTATTGGGGCGATGTAACAGTGATTCAACTAATGGTAAGATAATTTGGCGCCCGTGATTGATGGATGTTCCAGTCTATCGGAGAATTCAGTCAATTGCATCCGGGATGGGATAAAATTTTCTTTCGATCAGTATTATTGCTTTAATACCACTTTAAAGAAGATACAGTCTTGTCTATCAAGTTCATTTTTGGGATAGTTCTAGAAAGAATCAATAGACTTTTTTATGATTGGTCTGGTGAGCTTCACAGGGGATGTTTCTAGGACCGGTAAACTTGCAAGCAGGGAAACTCGCATTCCAGAAGCGTTGGATCTCGGTCGAGCTATAAACCTCATTTACTTGCTTGTTTCCCTTTCGCTGGCTTATAAGATACTCCCGTTCGCCCGATGGGCCACCTGGAGCGATTTCTGGGTTTACGTGAAGCAGAGGAAATGTTCCAGTCTATGTTAATTGCCGCTAATGGCCAGAATTCTATTTCAAAGATGAATTCTGGGAACGAAGGAGGGACCATCCCAAATAATATATTCCTGTGAAGAAACTTGCGCATTTCCTCACAGTTACTATGATCGATTCAGGCGGTAAATTTCTCTTTCCCAGCTCTTTGACTGCCAGAAGCACGTGCCGAATTGTACGACGGAAAGGACATTTTGTTGTAAGCGACAGCGGCGACATCAAAGTAAATGGAGGAGTTGTGGGGCGCTGTATCCGCACCTAGTCATCAATCGATAAAAGAGAGGGCTAAAAATCTCTAACACGCCATCATAAAATTGAACTCAAAACATTCCACTCAAATTCAGTACCTTGTAATACCAATAATCTTTTACGTGAAATTTCTTACATGAATATTTTAGTGTAATACGAATAGTTACGTATAAAACTACCAGTGGCGCTAGTATCATTGAATTCGTATTCTAAACGGTTCATGAGGAAATACAGTTGGAGAGTATCACAATCTTCTATTACAAGTAGGATTGGACGAACACTTTTCTTCGTACAAAATTACCTATTTAACATTCACACAACATATTACTTCTTTTCATGCTTTTTACAGAACCATCCCTCCTCACATCTCTCGCGCACACACAGTTTTTGATGGTCAATAAAAAATAAACCAGTGTCACTGGCGAATTCTACTCGTACTTATTTAAGTTTGTGATAAAACCATCTTTTTCTCTCTATCAAAAGATACAGCGTCGACAAATTAAATAGTTTTTTTCTTATTTAATTAATCTCAAATCACGGTGCACGTTATTATAGAGTTTCACCTACTATATACCGACGTATGTCTTCGTAAACCGTTTTATAGAAAGTGCTGACACCTAAGATCTCTTACAGAGTGGTTCATTCCAAGCACAATTATTCATAGCTTTGCCGCCGCCATCGACAACACCGATATTCCTGGCCGTTGGTTCGGAGGACCCCACAAGCAGGTCACGGTGGGTTGAGAAACGGACGACAGGTGCGCCCCCTCTGCGCATGCAGGGTTCGTCCGCGCTGCTCTACGCTCTTCCATGCAGCGATTTGCCTCCCCGTGCGGCAAACACGACGCGCGCCGCATCGGCAAGCGGCGACTGCGCTCGCGGCTGACACAGCACGCGGCCACCTATTGTGGCGCGAGACGTTGACAGCAGACGCCCTGCGTTCGACGAACACGGCTTTGGGAACCCACTTGCCGCAACGGCCTCCCTGTGCAGCTTTCCTTTTTCACGCCCGCTGGAGGCGGCGTGCGCTGTTTTCGACTCGCTGTGGCTTCAACGCTGGAGCCGATGGTTGGTCAATCCGTAGATCGAAGCATTCTGGCACCTACTTATTCTTTTTTAAGTCGACAGAAGCTGATTCAATACAATACAAATTACTCTCCAGCAGCTCTAGCACTCTGTGCGGACGGTCGTAAATCGCTCTGACGTCCGAGAGGTCATCTTTCACTATTTCAGATTGATGCCGTCGATGAACGTGTGTCTTTTGAACAGGTTGCTAAGTTACGTTGCGCTTCTAAACTCGTATAAAATAAATTTGGCTGATCTAGACAAAACACCAAACCCAGAGATTCATTGCAATTAATCCAAAACAGCACACGAATATTGAGGTATCCGTGGCGAATAATTCCAACTGGGGACGATAGAAGCCTGTAATGTATATCATCAGCTAGGTGCAAGACTACATATTGCAGCTTCGAATACATGAACCACGTTCAATTACATAATATAACAAGATGAGTGCGAACACACAGTACAATCATTTCAAAATTATACAGGAATTAATTTGCAACAAAAATACCTCTGATACAATTACGTGAAGCTTTTGAAGCTGTCAATGCTCTCCACCGCCGGAGACAGCACTTGTCACCCACAAAAACCAGCAACAGGGCACGCCACCTTCACGCTCGACAACATGCAAGATCAACAAGCGCCGCCTAAGTGTTTCGTGACTACCCTCCAGCCGGAAGGGCGTCAAAGGCGGAGGGAAGATCGCGTGAAACGAATAAAAGGCCCAGAGAGTGAAGGAATGCTGAGCGATATATATATCGCTCCCCCCCTCTCTCTCTCTCATCTATCTATCTATCTATCTATCTATCTATCTATCTATCTATCTATCTATCTATCTATATATATATATATATATATATAGAGAGAGAGGAGAGAGAGAGATAAGAGAGAGGGGGGGAGGAGGGATAAAAAGGGAGAAACAGAATGGAAGAGAAAGGGGTAAGACGAAAAGAGACAGTCCTATACTCTATTTGGTGAGAAGGGACGGTATGTTTAGGTTAATTTGATTGATTAGTGATTCCGGGCGCGTCAACGGCAAATCATTAGACCCGTAAGTGTAGCGTATGTTTTCATCGCAGTATCTTTCCCTGTTGGCGGACAAGATTCGACGCCTTGCGTCGGCTTGTAATTTCCTTCAAGCAGGTATCTCCCATCAGCGGGGCACCGCTCCAATCGGGACAAGCTCTGAGCTCCCGATTAGTCCTGAAGTGTGAGAGTGTAGTACATGCGAGTGTACATGTAACTAAGGACAAGGAAGAGAAAGGAAAGATCGCGCGGTCCGTGGCCTGTTTGTTAGGGGCCTGCTCCGGCTTTTCACTGGTGTTGATCGGACAAACAAAAAAATGCCTACTGATTAGAGCAACCGGCCGCTAGAATTCTCCTCCAGCCAGAGGCAGTATTCGACCTAGCTGTCGAGGTAGTATCGAAAATCTTGCTACTGTCCAACGCGAAATCATGACCTCCTGGTCAGAGACGCTGCAGTGATATCAGTTGATACCCTGAGCCACCTTTGTCGATTAATTGGCAAATACGTTTCAATAAGGCGAATTAATATAACGAATTCAATATAACGAATTTGAGAAACGACAAAATAATATCCGATGAGACGTACAGAAGGGAGAAAGCAGATGGGCACTTGCCCTGGAACAGATTCACGCAAATGGAATTAGAAGACCGGTCATTCTCAGACGTACCAGCTCTATCTAACCGCGGTCGCGCCCCCGCAACCTTCCCCAGACGCCTTCCGTCTACCTCAAAGACCAGGTCGTGTGACTCGCGGCGCTTCTGCCATTAGCACGCGGCAGCTAACAGCATATGGCTTACGGCACAACTGTTAACTACACTTAACAACCAACTCACAAGAGCGCCTATTACAGCATTGCATTCAGACGACAACATCTTAGAGCGGAACTGTGTATGTAGGACTGTGTGAAACTTATTTGACAAGTAGTCCGTGCACAACAGGACACAGATTTTGAAGGCACTATACAGATGTAAAGACTCTTATTCATGTGGTAAAGAGCTAAATGCGGTACACATAATACAAGGAGACGATATAGGAGCTTAATAAAGTCTTGGTTCCCAAAGGGAAGAAAAAAGGAAATATCCGTAAAAATCAAATGAATTGAAGTATCATGAGATTTCTAATACTATGATTGAAGATAAAAGTTGCGGAGCAACCCCTTAAAATAAACAGGGGGTGAGATCGCAATCCCGAAAAACCTACGTTCGTAGTCTCTGAATTCATGCACATTATTTTCAGAATCATTCTCATAATTGAAATCAAAGTCATTTCCAAAATCAATCATTGCAGTATCGTTTCTAACCTCTAAACATAGACCCGATGATTCTCCGGCATACACGCCTGTAATAGAGTTATCTGAGTATTCATCTCCTATTAATCTATATTTACAATCAGCCGCTCTTTAGACGTCAAGTACAAAGAAAATATACACAAACTGAAAAACGCATTGAGCAAAAAACTAGAACTCTCAGTGAATTTTTCATAACACCGCGAAATTTTATGATAGCAGTTTTAAAACAGCCACAACTTGTTCTGCTCTTTTCTTCGGTTACGATGAGCGGAAAGGGGTTATAAAACATCGGGAAGATCGGAGCGGACAGGCGTAGATCCAAGCAAGTTCACACGTGAGAGACGTAAAGTCTTCGTGAGTAAATAATTTTCTTTCAAAAACTTTGAATTATATTGCTTTTTTTTACTAAAATCGCGCCACTAATACGATTATATAATTAGTTCGGAGGCGCAGCGATAAGGGAGAACAGGTCGTGGTTGGCCCAAATCGAGGCGGGGCGGCGGACGAGCCAGTTGCCTGTGGGGTGGGGGTGGCGGGGTGGGGTGGGCGGTGGGAAGCGGAGGATGAAGGAAGTTGCAGGGCCGGGTGAGCTGGGGTAGTATGTAAGGGCATGAGGACGACTTCCATTTTACCCCATTGATATAATTAATTTTCCAGTCTTAATAAATAATTCATTAATAAATACTCAAGAGGCCATCATTCTGAAGCAAGAAACCTTAGCATAACCGTCATCGGGTCTCCCCGCTAAAGAGTTTCTATTGATTTGTAATAAGATGATTTAGGTGAAATGTCAGCGAATCATTACTTTCAATCATTACTCTATAAGGAATTTTCGACCCTTAAAATTCACTCTGACCCCATGCACTCTGGGCAGCACGCGTCCGACAATTTGGCAAGTGAAAATGACAACCGACACGGAGTTATTTCCTGACGATCTTTCATCACAGTATAACAGTTACGATCTTGCACAATTAATCGCAACACTGTTGGGTATAGACCAAGTTACATCATATTTATATCCACCCATCCATCCAAGTATCCACCCAAGTCTAGTCATAACTTCCTTATTTGACGCATTTTGCCACTGTTTCAGATATCATAAAAGCACTTATAGAAGACAAAAAACTATTATCTTGGATCGCAAATGATTTCAGGGACATTATTAGCTCAAAACAGTTATCGCTTGTCCTGGAAATGCCACTAATAAACACTCACCACAACTGAAGGCGAGAGCTTGGCACAATGACAAACTTCGCTTCTCAGCATCAAAGGACTAATGAAAATTGCCATTGAGTGAGGTAATGAGAAAATTGCTGGCTCGGAAATTTTACGGCGGTGAATCATTTCATTTGCATGTCAATAAAATTTCTCGCATTCTCCCGTACATTTAATTTGATTGATTTGAAAATCAAACTTTTCCTATGTAATTCCAGGAACATTGATACATTATATGATACTCAGTGTTCGAATTAAACACTTATTGTACTATTAAACTCTATGACGGCCCAGATTCTTTACTACATTGCAGTAGACAACTGATAGAACTCCCAAATTTTCTCCTAAAGACGAGTGGAATGACGAAGCACACGAGATAGGAAGTTCATTGTCAGCTGACGCTACATTGTTCGCTGGAGGTTGTTTGTACAATGGGGCGGGCAGAGGTCGGCAAAAAGAGAACAGGAAAAGCGGGTGAGAGTACTTGGGGACACACACAGGAAGAGTGTGTGGGGGGGGAGGGGAAGAGGGATAGAGAGTTTCATTCCCGAAGTGTGCGACGAATCGCATCATAACGTCCAATTATGGGGGGAACGATGGCCATTTATATTCAAATAGGCAATGGCTCTATATAGTAAGATGTCAAAAAATCATAAGGATTTGAATTCAACTAATTACCTGATATGATAAAAAATGATAACCTACAATTTTAAAACATTTTCAGCAAGATGCAATCACTTTATGCAATACAATAGAATAGAATGTTTTTTTAAGAACGATAAAAAGTAATGCTAAATCAGCCGTGTACAATAGTATACTACATAAATTAGATATGATTATCTTTAATGAGAACTCAGGATTCAAATATTATGGGGCGCGAGTGAATCTTACGTGGATGAGATCTCGGCGTTAATCCAGAGCATTAGAAATGACTAGTGGCTACAGCAGCAAAATGCTGCTAGCTAATCATAACCACCCAAATGGTTTTCTAAAATTTACCGCGAACTCTGCTCAAGAACAACAAATTACGCACTCTCGTAAATCACAGCAACAAATTAAATATTTTTATAAAAAACAATCTTTACGAATACTGGAATAACATGGTACTAGTATATACCCAGTACGATTCTGTACATACTTAAAACAGCGGTTCTCAACTTATTTTTCTGAGCGGTAATCCTTTAGTAGGTCTTATCAATGAACAACCGTCCCTTTCCCCACCTCCCAAGGCACTCCGTCCACACGCCTTCATGAAATTAGTGATTTCACACTTTCAGTGATGTTAACATTGAGCGTTGACAAGTACACATCTCTCTAATGCGGAGGGTTGATCGGGATATTTCGAACAACTGAAGATCGGTGGGAGGCGAGAGTAGTGAGCTGCATTGTTGTGGAGTACTGAAAATATTTATTTCCGCCATTACCGATCTCTTTCGCGTACTCTCCTAGGCGTACGCTTGGGGACCATTGACCTATATATTATGAAAACGGCTGGTAATCCACAACGCAGCTTTGAATAACAAATATTTAATGGCGAGAGGCCTCTTCCTTCCAACGCTGCTGTCTCGTGGCGTCAGCTATGTCGCAAGTGTGACGCAGTGAGTGAGAGAATTCAGTCGATTCACACAGTACGAAAATAGACGAACGAAAAATCATACTTGCATTACTGAGACAAACTGGAACCTTTCATTGTCTTTTTTTTATTTTTATTTTTTTATTTTTTCGAGTTATTGGATTTCTAACTTAGACACCTCTTAAACGGCCCAATACTGCATAGTTTTCTTTCAATTTCTGCACGCTTTCGAAATTAGTTTTATAGTTATAATTCGACATTCTACTCATTTGTTTAGGCACAGACAAAAACGTCTCAATAGTTTCAGTGACACGAAGTGTTATATCTTGACAGTAGGCAAGTGATAGTACCGACAAGGGAGAAAAAAATAATTTATTGAGCCACAAACACAAGTACACTTCAACACTTTTTTAAAATATAGAGATGCAAAATACAATGTCTTCAAAACGAAATGTATTCTTTACTCGGCTCTAGGGTTCCGTGCTTCAAACCGGCGATACTTATTCATTCGGGTCTCCGGGCGGATAACGTCACACGAGTAGTAGGTACACCGCACGAAGAGTCTGGGGACATCTTCGTCGGGGGTTCCCATCGAGGAAGTTTCTGTTCGAGCGTGAAAGCGCGGCCGGTGCGCGTTGAGGGATCAGCGCTTGATTTCCCTGAGGTATGCGACGCACCTCCCACGGTCCATGGGACGGGGAGGCGCGCCTTGCCTCCCCACCCGCGCGCTGCAGGGCATGGGCCCGCCGCCGATTAGATAAGCGCCGCAGCCGCCGCGCCCGGGCGGAGGCGCGAACGCGGGCGGGGCGGAGGCACGGCTTGCGCCGTCATGTGATGCGTTGTAGCCGCAGACGTAACCGCCTGCACAAACGCAGACACAGTGCCAACAAGGAGCGCTCAGTCAGCGCGGCCAGAGTTCTGCGGGCGCGGCGAAAGTGCTATCTAATAAGTGGTTAAATCCGCCACCGTCAGCACTCGAACCAAAGACCATGTCGAGTCGCTGCAGAGACGATAATGATCCCTCTGTAAGCTAACTCATCCAAGGATGGGATTGCAACGGAATGAAATGGAACGGGAAGCATGAGAAGGAATAGATGGGATGGGATGGGATGGGATGGACACGTTTGGAGTGGTGAGGAGGCGGAGGGAATGGAGCGAGACGAGCGGGACGGCAAGAAAGGCGGGGATGAATAGGACAGTGCAAAGCGGGTCAGGGGAGGGCGGAACGGGAAAAGCGGGAGGAATATGGCAGGACACGAAAGGTAGAAAGAATTCCGACGCGGGGAGAGAAACAGGGTGGCGATGTGGCGAGGGGGGGGGGGCGCAAGGTAGGACGGCGAAAGATTGAGAGGACGAAGGGGGGGGGAAGCGTGTTTGATGTGGACAATAGTATGTAACGATGCAAGTCAGATGCGTCGAAAAGAGTTACGTTGATCGGGGACATGTTAAGAAGGAATACGAAATGAGACGAAAAAAAAGAAGCTATGCGGGACAGGCGCGGACGAAGAGCAGAGCGTGGTGAACGTGGCAGGGTGGCACGAAGCGTCAAGTTGATACCTGAAGGTACGGAGAATAAAGAGGTTAGTGTATGCAAGAAAGCAAGTAGAAAAAAAAGCAATGAAACAGAAAAAAGTCGATAGCGTAACAAGCTGCATCGGAAGAACGAAATGATTGGCAGAGATTCAAGTGGTCTTTAACCTCATTTAACTATGGAGCACCAATAATTATTACAGACAACACAACAAGTGACAGTGTTTTCAGTCAATCTAAAAAGAACAAGACACACTATTCTAGTACACAAGAATTCACCAAGTCCATGCTTTATTTGCATGATAAAAAAGGTCACAAATTGAACTCGCCTCCTTAACATACAGTAGTCCCTTCTTTTCCATTCGCAAGCTTTCTTTACCGGTACAATATCAATGAGATCAACTGCGATTTTTGTTTATTATCTTTTTACAGGTTTTTGAAGATATATATGTATTAATGCCTCCACCATGACAAAAATGCTCGTCGTTATGAGATTTTAAGGTTAGCAACAGAATCTACGAGGGATTCAATCTCCCGGCCGTAGTGAATGTGTGCTAGATGTAACCACCTTGGGCCTGCTTTCCACTAAATTTACTGTTTACATCACTCAAGCCTGTTAGCGCGCGAAATCAAAGGATGTGTACAGACCTACTAACAAAATATTAGCCGTCCTCCTATCGACCAGGAACTTTGTGCGACTTTCTCGCTCGATTAGCAGACGCTCGATAATCCTCCGACGTACCGTCTCGTTTCGCAAACCCGCGGCTCTCCGTTCCACCACGGTTTTTGGAAGACAAATCGGGCCGCCACGCCACTGACGTCCTGTTTATATACTATTTCTAAGCAATAAACTGTATTTTCCCCTTCAGATGGAGATAATAAGAACAGAAGTAATCACCCAGAATCAAGAGAAGAGACATCTCAGCCAGCCTTTTTGCCGAGTGAAACGAAGTGAAAGGAAAAGTGGAAGACAACCTGGGGAAGGGAAACATAGCAATGGCAAAAACTACATAAAAGCCAGATGAAAATCATTAACTCGCACATTCTGCAACGTTTTACTACCCTTCAGAATGATCTTTTCGTTGATCAAGACCTATGTCTCTGAACACGTCCGAACCCTAAACAAATCCGCCAAAACCTGGTCGTCCGAAAGCATTCAGTCAAAACCATTTAGTTTTTCTGCTTTTCTACGGCCCAGCGCACTGTGAGCCTCAGCAACCGCATTCGGGAGTATTTCCGCGCTTCACCACGTTGTGCGCATCACGCGCCGCCGGGAGCGGAAACGACAGCCCGGCTGCCGACCGCAGCGCGCACGGTTGGCTTCGCTGCGAAGATGTTTCCGCCAGCACGCCGCCTTCTCCACGGCCGGACGTTTAGCTACTGCGCCGCAGGGGGGAAGGAAAAAACAACAACCTAGTGGTGTAACAACAGTACGTACTTTCTCGTACTATTCGTAACTTTGCAATTTTCAAAAATTCAGAGCCCAATGAAAATGCGACTTGCGTCATTTTTGTGTCCTTTGCCCTCTAATCGATAAAAAAATGGAGCAGTTTAAAAAAATAATAAAATTCCTTTTCTGCATGCAAAAATTACTCAAAACCTAATTGAATTAAAAAAAAAATTGGGCATGATCTTATTACAATTTTTTGAACACATTTAATTAAGAAAACAATGTCTAACATCACTATTGTACTTTTCAACATTCATTTCATTTTTTGCAATTTCCGAAAAAGTAGTGTTCACTAAAAAGTTGACTAGCGCAATTGTTATGCGCGTTCTTCGCTCTATTAGAGAGAAAAATTAATTAAAAAATGGAGCCATTTTTTGAAGAAAAAAAAACCTTTGAGAACGTTGAGATCATAAAAAATTACACTAAAAAATCAAAATGTATTTAAATTTCGCTGGGTTTCGAGTGCAGCCAGATAGATCGGGGAATACCCACTTGTATATCTCTAGAGTTCAAAGTTTAGACTCTCCTAGACTAATACACACACGAGAAAGAAACAATGGATGCGTTTAATGTGTGCGCAGAGACCCCGCACCAGGCTCCGCCTACCGAGAAGTCCTCCCTTGCTAGTGCTCGATCAGTTGAGGGGAGTTCCACCTGCAAAGGCGGCTCCACCTCCCAAGAAGGGTCACCAAAGCGTGGGCAGTTTCAGAGGAGGATGTGTCAACTCGGGAATACGTATGAGTTTTAAACAAATTTTAAACAATTAGAAACGCTTCGTTTCAAAACTATACATTGAATTTATTAATATTTTAAATTAACGTAAATAGTATATTTTAATGGATATCGAGATAGAATTTAAACTATGTTTGGTAGAAAAAGTAGCCCTACCGATGATAGAAAGATTTCATTTGGCTTGTCATTTTCAAATTGCTTACAAATAAACAAAATTCAAATTGGAAGTAATGTGTGAATTATATAATTATAACGTACTAGATGAAGTAACGCGGGATTGCCCATATATTTTTGCTCCGCCTTCGCCGGCTCAAATAGACCCCGCCCGGGAACTAGAACACCCTGGTATTGCAGGATTCTCGAGTCGTCGGGAAGTACCCGAAATTGGGGAAACATTTTGCGATCGCGAACTGCCTCTGTTTTCTGTGTCCTCAAATTATGTTCTTGTGGAAAGTTTGGGAGCAAAGTTTGAAAGTCATTGCACAACAAACTCACATACGGCTCCAACACATCCACTTATTTTAAGGTAATTTCATTAAATATTCTTTTCAATTTTGAACTGTCTATCTTCTTGCATAATTTCTGACGAGGCCCTACCCCGAAGCCGATCATATTTTCCGCCTTCCGCCTTCCAAGAGTCCAACGAAGTAAGACTACAATTTTGTAAAATCTACATCCATAAAATAATGAAAATTCTAATAATTGATTTGAAGGCTCATCCCCAAATAGTCGAGCCCCAAAAGCAACGACAAAGATATTTGAAAAATCGTCACGTCAAGGATATTTTAATGACTACAGCCGGGCAACACATTTTTGCGACTCTTCTTTTACACCAGCATCGCTGAAAAGAACTTCGGCAAGCAAATTTAATTTAAGTAGGCTCTATTTCCAGGAATTTTCTAGGAAAAATGTATACTTTTTAATACTTTAAAATACTTTTCGAGCAGAAAGCTAACACAACTGATGAATTAGTATATAATAACTTAATAAACATTATTACTTAATGAGTATTCTACCACTTTCCTAAAAATGACACCTCTAAACAAACCACACCACTTTACAAAACTTAAAATAACGTATTTTAAAATCCCCGACAAAATTCGCCCCAGCTTTAAAACAATTCGGCAACTACAAAGAGTAGCTACACAAAAGAGAGCGAACTTTGTTCCGAAACAACAGACGCTGCTTCAGCACTGACACCGTCCTTGGAGCGGTAACGGGAGGGGCGCAGCGTCCCGTCCCATTTCCCGGAGGAAATTAAGTTTTCCCATCTCCGCGGAATCCACAATGGGGCCAATTAAGCGGGCGGCAGGCAGGCGGCGCTGCGTGCGTCGCATGTCTACAGCGCCGAGAGCACTCCACTGGCGCTCGGATCGATTGGAGAACCAATCTGAAGGCGGCTCCGCACATTCGGCAAGCGGCGAATAACGGGTGACTGCTCGCCGAATCTCGAGAGGTGCGGACGAGCTGCTTACTATTTGTCGAGGGACGAAGGGTCGGTGCTCGCCCCACCCTCCGCGTGTCGGTCGACTGCGCTCATCAAAGGAAGCGAGCATTCCTAGCACCCCACCTGCTCGGGATTGGGCAAGCAGTGGCTCGCTTCATTGCGAATGCCTTAACGGTAGGGACTCGGGAACAGGATCTCTCCCCTGCGCCAGGCCTACACAGAGTGGTCACTCGTGATTCCAGTAACACATTTTCCCGGACGGATTCTTGATTTGGTTCCGGACAAATTGGTAAGAAACTTCGTATTATTCAAAGAAAAAATAAACAAAAGTCAGAATTGGGAACTTATTCGATTTGGGAACTTCTGATTTTATGGCGAAAAAGATAAAATTAACATATACTAAACAATTAAAATTGTACGAAGGAATAACCTTTGTAATAATGTTATTTAAAGTAGAAGTAATATATTAAGAATGGTCTAGAAAAACAACCTGTCTACACACATGCTTCTGAAACCGTCGTGAAACCTTTTGTTCCTTTTTTCGGATTGAAATACAACACAACGAACGACGTACGTCGACGTCGTATACTTCCACGAATTGAATGACGATCAGTGCTGCGAAACTCTTTGCGATGAATAATCGTGCCATGCGGGAGAAGTCAATGCAACCAAAGCAAGTTATGCGGGACAGTCCACCATGAGCTCTGGCTCGCATGGTTCTACTCGTAATGTCATAAGCAATGCAAAATAGAATCAAATTGATATCCGTGTTTGCATTCTTCCAGAGAGTATTCTTCGGGGGTGGATACATCCACTTACGACCCGGAAATGTTTGATGAACTATACCTCTTTATGTTTTCTTTTCCTCACTCCCAGTCTCTGATGCTGTCAAATTTATCACAGTCTCACATATGGATGCACGGTAGCTACTGAATATATCAACACGTCGAGAGAATGAGGAGAAAGTGCCGCCCAGCGATCTCTGCTGCGCGGAACGGAAGAGGGAATTCCGCAATTCTTTATCAGGCAAGATATTTAGTATCCATAAACGATTTAATATAGGAAATGAAGGGCATTTACCTGAATACTACGACCAATCAGGATATTTAATTCATAATACATTTCTGATACTGTACATTTAATTTAAGAATTCAATACTTTATTGTAATATTAATTATATAGTTGAATAAATAATGGCTGAAAGGCAACTCATCAGGGACGCATTCGTTAGTTGTCCAGTACAGCAACTTTTGATTTTATATTATAGCAAGTCTCAAACATCCCAACGAGCAGGACCGAAAAGGGTTTCCGGCAGGTTCCGAAACTAGAGGTCTTCTGCAAATAGCAGCGTACATATATGACGAACAAATCATTACTTAGGCGTTCCCCGCACTGGCATTCCCGGATCGCAAGTCACCGGTCCGCCACGAAACGCTCGTCCCTGCATTCTCTACGAGTGAACAGCCTCTCATTTCGCCGAGTGGAGCACCGTGCTGGACTACGATTTATTTAACCGTGCACTTGTCGTAAATCAGCTGTTCACGGTTTCATCCAATCGGGAACGTCATCACAGAGAAGTCACTGTAGACACGTACAAGCTCCCGATTGGATAAAACCGCAACAGCTGATTTACGTCAAGTGCACGACTAAATAAATCTTACTATACAAGCCACAACGTGTGTTAACTCCAATGCAGCACAACCACTGAATCGCCGCGACTCATCCCACTCTCTAAAGCGAGGCCTGTGATTCCATATTTAACCCCGGTCGCCCCCCACTTGCGAATTCGCGATCGCAGAGGCGTTTTAGTTCACTATTGCCTAGAGCAGCAGGGTGGTGCCAAGCGGGGGCGCAACTGGTAGAAGTGTATAGCGTTCCAGCCTAATGTATCCATCTGCGCGGGCTGCATTCCGCTCGCAGCGTCGGAAATACTGCGTTGCACCAACTCATTGTTCTGTATAACTGATTCCCAAAACGCGCAAAAAGTGAAAGAAAACTATGTAGCCTCCGGTCGTGTAAGAGGTGTCTGTAGGGTCATTAGACAGCAAGGAACTGGAATAAAGAAGTCATTTATATTTCTATATTTCAATGCGAGCAAAAATTAAAAGTAATCTAAGCCCACCATATGTTGGAGGTGTCAATAGTTTTGCTAGTTTCCCAATAATTCCAAAAACGTTGCAAAATCAATGATTTTGACTGAAAAATTCAAATATTGTATTGTGTTCCGCCTATTCTCATGGCGCGCGTGATTAAAATTCACATACTCAGTGCGCCACTGCTTACGACTCTGTTGACGTCAGCACGCCACACCAAGAGTCCAAGAAAGACGCCGCCCGCCATTAAATATTTGTAATTGTAAGGTTGCAGAATGGAAAAGCAATTATTGATATTCGTAGTAAGTAAATAACAGTACTTTTACTTTATTAATGTACAATGCTACTTTATTAATGTACTATGTTATTGTTGTGTTTGTAAAGTGTTATTTGCTGTCGTTGGGCAAGAACACCGCCACATCTCGAAGAAAGCAACATGCGCCTCAATTACGGGACAAATGCCCTTAGCAGTTGACGCGCCCGGAATCACTAGTCAACTGAAGATCATTGTCTCGCCGCCAACTAAAAAATACACAGACTATGTTAGTCCCAATGAATGTTGCGAAGAAAAATATGTAGAAGCCCGGCGTGCCTAAGATCGTGATGCCACATACTCGTAGTATAGTGGGGACACGCACAGCAGAATACTGCGAAGTGCAGGCCTTCCTTCAGAGTGGGCGGGATGCGGCGCACCCGTGCAACGAATATGCTGCGTCGCAGTCGCTTATCGCGCGGCTTCCGCCGCATCACATGGCGAGCCACTCAGCGAAATGGCTCCCTCTTGTAGCAGGGAAGGACAGGCGCTTCGTTAGACAAGGTTTGCGATCTAGGAATGTCTAGCTCCCATGGCGTCCGAGAAGTCGTATGTTCGCCAAAAATGAAAGATGTGGCGAGCGCGGGTGTTCTAATGCCGCTTTTGTCTTCACAGTGTCCGTAACGAGTGCGGGAGGCTCTGATGGACTTGACGAAAAGATTCCTCTCTTTCGCACTGTAACACTCGCTGCAGGACAGGTCAGGAGAGAGCGATGGAGAACAAGAGAGACGGAGAACAAGAGAGACGGAGAACAAGAGAGATGGAGAACAAGAGAGATGGAGGGAGGGAGAAGAAAGAAGGCGAGGAAGAAAGAGGGCAAGGAAGAGAGAGAAAAGAGAGGAAGAGAGAGCGAGAACGAGAGAGGAGTCATCGCCGGTTCGCGGATTTCCGGAGCCGCCGAGGCGGGCATCCTGCCCCGGAGCGTTCGCCGAGTCTCGCCGGGAACTCCGCCGCCCACGCGCCAACGCACTTCCTGTCGCCAGAGCAGCGGATCATTACCAGGCGCAGTGCGCGTCCTTTGTCCTGCGCCTAGGATTCACTCCTGGGCCCCAGGCTGCTAACACACTGCGCTGCTAAACTCCCCGCAAGAATGACTGCCTTCGATGTGAACAGACGTTGCCGTCCTCAGCCAACCACACTACATACTTTATGTGCTGCCCTCCGGTAGAAATAGTAAAGCCAGATATCTACATTAATACGGGAGATGCAGAATAGGATAGCTGTTAGCTCCTATTTTGCAAGCAACTATTAGACTTCAATGTCGGGAATTCTAGGGAGCGGTCTCTACCCTATCTTCCAAATATGGTCACACCAACAGACATTGAGCCCTGTCACAGATCACGATTTGTGTAATACCAAAAACAAAATTCTGATGCTGGAACACTGCAAGACCAAATGTTTTGGAAACTGTTCTGACGTTTTTCATTCATGCTCTTGGTTTGGAGAGTATCTTCAATTCGTTTTCCAACTGTATAACTAAAACCAAGTAGCCAATATTCACAACGTTACAAGGCATGCAAGTTATGTCACTACCCTTTGGACCCCTAATAGCATGTAAACTAGCTCAGGATTTCAGCATATTACAAACTAGTCTCTTGTGAAGGCCAAGAAACGAGTACTGTATGTCCAGCTCTTTCAGAAACGACAACTACTGCCCAATTGTGCCATTCACCAAGCTGCTGAGGGGAAAAAACCGAACTCGAGCACACAACACGCGTAATGTAATTGCAATTAAGTTTGCAAATGAATGTGAATAGTACCGCAAGCAACTTCGAACATGTAATATTTTGCAATGAGAGAAAAATGAAAGAAAACTTAGTACAAATTAACATGCAAATAAACTTAACCATTCCTGTATATCAATGTAACATCTGACTGGAAATTTACCAGCGCATAATATGACAAAATATAAACAAAGTGACACAGTGTATGTCCATGAAAATGACTGAAAAATTCCACTTAACTGGAGGTGTGGTAGTAAAACCTACGTAATACAACCTACGGTTAGCTGGATAATTTCTCCTATAAAAAAACCAGCGCCTCAAGAGGACTCTTTATTTTTACTAAAGTGATATTTCGCGATTGATCTGGCCGATGTCACGGCTACTCGAATTTGAAGAGGATCATTTAATTTTTGAAAATTCTGTATATGAAGAACTAACAAAATTTTCAAAATGCCAAAATTTACCATTTTTTGCTTAAATTCTTACATAAAAAATTTCGTTGGTTCAATTTTCTGAACCAAAAAAATAATTAGGATGTTGCAAAAGTTTCGCGTCATTTCGGGCGAGGAAGTGTTAGTTGGATAGTAGGCGCAATAGAACTAGAACCGTTCTGACTAATAGAAAAAGTATGAGTTTTTTTTAAATTTATACATAAACTGTAATGCTGATCTTGCCGTACTTGGTCTTATTAAATCTTAAATATAGTACATCATAAACTTCTTTACACAAAGAAGCTTTCTTCCATTTCTCTTCAATGGCGGTGATGAATTTCATTTTTCCCATTGATTTTTTCTTAAATTTCAAAGAGTCTGAACGTACTGTCGTACCGCAACATCCAGTCTTCTGATTTATCGCGGACAGAATATGTTTTATACAAAAATCAGAGGAAGATCTCCATCTAAAAGATATGTTAAATTAAAAACACTTTTATTGCGTGGAACGTTTTGGAACATTACAGCTTCGCGCACAAAATTACAAATCACGTAGTTATGCTTTTATTTCGATCCTTTTAAACTTCGTTGCAAATGATACGTCAGGAATATTTTTAGAAGCTGACAGCGTTTCAATGAGGCAAAATGCAGAAGCCTTCATGTGGGGAAGAGATCCTCACCTCACACAAGCAGAGTAAGTCCGCAACCGCAAACGGGGAAAACCAGTGGGAGATACCGATCCGAGACTGGCATCACTGGGACCAGCACGGAATGACAGCCGACCATTATAACTCACTACGTCGACACTACACAGGAATTGCAGCAATCGCCAAAAGTTGGCTGATTAACTTTTACACCTCCGGCCCTCGATCTGCATACAGTTTCCATTTATTTTCTCTGTATCATCAGGGCAACTGCATAGATGGTTCCTTCCCTTTCTTCTACAGAGTTTAATGTATGTTTTATCCCTTCATAGTTGGGGATAATTCTTGACAATAAGAATATTACTTGTTTTGACATCACATAATATATAAAAGAAACATTTGAATTTTCCACACCAATAAACGCGGCTTTTAATATGCGTGGCTTTTCTAGTTGATCCGACAAACATTACATACAGCCCCCATTTAATTTCTTGAAGATTACAGTACAATACTATTCAGTAAAAATTAACATTATTATATAATTGTACAACAAAGAAATATCTTTGTGGAACGTTCTTAATAAAACACGAAGGATTAGCGAGAAATTAAGAGTTCTGAATCCGGGCGCACGCAATATTTCGGTGTTTGTAGTGTGTGCACGTAAAATTGATCAAGTCTTCTCTAAAGTAGAGAAAGCCGTGAATTAACACCATTAGTTAGTACAGACGCTTCTTGCATGGGCATCGTAATTCGATTTCGTATTTTTTACTTGCGTAAGTGTGCAGAAGCGTCTCCTATCATCAATTAGAGTAAACCTTTGTTCTAGCGCATGAAATCACAGCTTAATGATTTTTACTAATAAGCAAACGCTGTCTCTAATTGTGCCTGAATTTAACTTACATGATTTATATCACATTGATCACATAACCAACACACACATTGTTTTGTGCGCAATAAAAAGCAATGCTTTCCCCACAAACTCTGTGACCTGCTCCGAAGTGTGCAGTGGTCATAAATTGTTAATGGGTCAGAAGGGAAATCACGAATCACTGAGACTGAAAAAGAACCAAGACATAAATGCTTGATGTTTGCCTATATTGGCCACATTATGGAGTTAATTCTTCATGTTGATAAATCGCATGATTTGCCCAAGGATTCCAGCTACAGACCACATTAAAAATGCCATTTTATCAATATATTTGCTTTCTGTTTTTTTTGTTACACATTGCAGAATCTATTAGTTTGATAAAAGTATTAATATTTATTTAGTAGAGCCATAAGACTGGTGTTTACGAAATGCGGCTATAAAGGGTAAAAGTTTTCCGAAATTTTGAAACTAGCAATGCAAAAACGAATCTCCTGTCTATGATGAGATCAAATAGTCAATATGTAAATCTTAATCAATATCACGTCCACTTAGCAATATCACGTCCCGGTTTTTGTCACCGGAGTGCACATTCGTAAACAGCTTCTTGTATTGCTGCCAAATTCGTAGTATTTTTCACTATTTCCAAAAATATTTAATAGTTTTCTTTTTTGTTATGTTTCTTTTTTTCTGCCCTGAACCGGTCATGCACAAAATCCGCAATCTGTGGCCCACACAGCCTCGTAGAAGACCACTACACTGATTCTCACGCTCTGAACTATTGAAACAATATTTCTTAACTTACAGTGCTGAACAAGGCATGCGCAAGAAGAACATGAACTGGAAACTCACCTGCAACAAAGAAGCAACACAAACTATTAGCAGGCGCTTCAGAAAGGGTCCCCTTCAAGAGAAAATAGAGCCCAATAAATGTCCAAATAGAAATATTAAATCATGGAGATCATTACATGACAAAGCTGGCTTTATTCCCTCAAAAAAGAAAAAAAAAACTTTAAAAAACACCATACAAATTCCATCTAAATGTTTTCATTCTTTTTTTTTAATTTTTAAATAAAATTCAAAAAGTTTATAATTGAATGTATCGAAATTATAATTAAAAACCAACATAATCACAACACATACAGACGAGTACATATATATATATATATATATATATATATATATATATATATATATATATATAAAATACATATAATTAAATATTCCAAGGCCTTAGAGAAAATACAGTATATTACTATACTATTATTCACGAGTTGATGTTTACAACACGAGCTCCTACGCCACTCATGTAATTTCTTCCAGTGATCATCTTCTATGCTCGTTTAATAGTATATTTTTTTTAAAATGGCTGGTGATGATAACAATCCTATGAAAAATGATATGATCAGAATAAAAATAATTATTGTTTTCAATAATTTTTCTAATAATTTTTGTTTTGTTTATAAAGCAAATATTGGATCTGGCGGATTGGGACTGGAGGGAGTGACTTTCAAATCTGCCTGGATCTCTTTCGTTCTGTAATCTGATTTGCCTACCCTGAATACTTTGTTAATGAACCGCTTCTGCGATATTTTTTGATAAGGTGGCGAATATTATGAGTATGCTTAAGCATGCTATGGATGCAGAATTATGTCTCCGCATGCCTTCGACTTGAGTTCTCGCTTCGCCAGTGGCATGATTCTTCTTAAGTATTTTCGAAGGCTGTTTTCAAGTGAAACAATGTACCATGATCGTTCCTTGGCCGAAATGTTCACCCGTTTCAAGCTTCTAGCTACGAGCACGACAATGTAGTTTCTTTCGGAGTCACGTTTTTTCGATCTCCATTCGTTACAATCTGCAGCGAAGCTCATCGAACCGTAGTCTCTTCTCAAAGTTATTTTTGGTTGAGAGACGACAGTCCGCAATAGTCAGTTCTGCGCCGGAGAGTTTAGCAAGTCAGGATTTCGGACTATACAATAGCGCAATCATTGCTACACACCCTGGTGAATTAATCACGTCAAAGCTCTGCTGTAAGCGCCGAACGATGTATGACAATTTGGCGCCCAAGGCGAAGTACACATGTTTGCGCTATGGAAAGGCTGCCAATTAACGAATACTATATTACAATAATTCTGCCGTAATTACATTTTAATGAACTAAATGATTGTACAAATTAATTCATATTCATCAGAAAATTATTTGGTACTTTATCACTTTTATTATTTTTCATTTCAAAAGCCAAAATACTCCGTACATCAAAGTTAAAAATAGGTCTTTTAAAATGGCATTATTCCCATAGCGGTGTTCAACTTAAATATTTTTTATTATTTGACTGAGATAAAAGCAATCACCTCAATAAAGAAGAGCACTAATGGCGTATAATATAGTAGTCTGGCCATTAATGTGTACATCCTACATATCCCTAATATTATAACGAATCTTTATACGTGTATACACAAGAGCCAGGTTCCGCTAAACAGGATGTAATCCTTCCTGGTGATTAGCGCTGGATTAAAAAAAGATGTGGTCGAGGAAAAAAGTCGTTTTATATCAATACCAACGCAACCACAAAAAAACTAACCATCCGCTGCTCAACGTAATACCTCCATTTTCCTTCGCCGCCCACCATCGGGGCTCACTTGAGGAAAGCGAAGGCCAACACCAGCGCTCCCGCGATTCCTAGAAACCAGGCGTTGCTCGTTTGGTCGCTGCCACCCCAACTTGAAACCTCAAGGAAACAGTGCCACAACTACGATGTTGACAAGTAAAAATCTCCTTCCCCAGAATAGCCAACGTACCGCCCTTTACCGTCACATTTCACGACCCATTCACTCTGTTTTAACATTAGGTTTTCGAAAAACAACGAAACAAATTCATCAATGGACTCGTAACATAACAGAAAACAATAAACGGAAGAAGAAGAGGGGAAATAAGTTACAAAGTTAATATTCCCACTCTCCTGCACCCACATTACTTCATCCCCAGCCCACTTTCGACCCAACTTCACCCTTCAGGAAACCTAGACGCCAAACAAACACTAACCAAGACACATCAGAAGCATACTTCCATTGACAATACAATTTTACAAACGCAATATCAACGAATGGACAAAGTGTAAGACTGTATATTCAAACAAAATGGAGATCCAATATACACAAAAATGTGGCAAGCTACTGCTTGCGCTGTCGCCAAAAATACGTAATAATTCTTAACCTAAGCAAGTAATGGAGGGGGCCCGGCAACATGCATTAGTCCTTATAATAGAATGAAAGAAGTAATGAACAAGGAGAAGGAGAAGAAGAGCAAGAGGAAGGAAGGGCAAGGAAAAAGGAAGAGAGGGCAAAGGCAAGGAGAGAAGCAGCAGAAGAAACGCTGCCATAGAAGAAACGCTAGAAATGAAAACGGAGTGCCACACAACAAGAAACTCTGAAAAAGAAAAGACTAAGAAAATAATGGAAAACGACATAAAATGAAAAAGAGGAAGAAAACCAGCTCCTTTTCATGTTTACGAAGCATCGTCCGTAGGCGGCCGGCGCCGCCCACGTCTTTTCCCCCGCTCGCACGCCGGCCGCCTCCCGCCCCCCTCCGCCGCCCCTGACTCATTGCCTGCATCACATCACCTCGCCGGACCGGAGCGGCGCTGGCTACAGGGCGGCAATTCAACTCCACTTCTTATTCGCGGGATGTACCAGTTACATCATCGACGCCGCGACGCCGCGTCCCCCGTCATCGTGCTGGCATGCGCTCAGGAAACTCGAAACGGGAGGAATTACGGGGCCTGAGGCCTGCGTGTGACTTCACCTGCGCTCCTAGCAGCCACGGGAAATAATTGGAAGGATGGAAGGGTGCACACGTCTTCACTTTGCAGTGACGACAAAAAAAAGACAAAGAACACACACAACAACAACAACAACAAAATGTATCTACGTACAATTTCTACAAAAAAATGAACTTATGGATCTTTAATCATACCAGAATGGTCAATAAATTCATACAATGAAATTGTTTTATATTTCTACACAACTCTGACATGCTCAGGCACTTGAGCACATTCAAAGATAAGACTTATTTGATGAGGTTTTTTACACATGTACTACGTGTTTCGAAAATGAATACATTATTGTAATTAAACATCAATTCCCACAATTAATATTACGTGTAAGTTTTGAACTAATCTCCATTAGGCTCTTCGTACTTTTATGCAGCAATAAATTAATTTATCTCCTCACAGAACTAGGAGTACGCAGTTTCCTAAATCACATTTGCCAAGCCCTTCTAGTTTTTTGGTTCCAAACAGACAACTACCTTCTTCACCTCTATACTGTGTCCTGTGAGAGGAAACTTTTGTTCTTCCCAGAAGAGAACCTACTCAACCAACATATAACCTGCATGTTGACTACGATATGTTCTCCCTTAAATTCCTAATTTATCTAATTGCTGGGTAAGTCCGCAGTTTTGACATTGCGGACCTTCTTAGGGAATCCATTCCCAAAGAATATATTTGGTTAATTGTTTGTTTTCAACCTCCCAAACATTCGAACTGTAAAGTAGGACTTTACTCTTATAGCGGAATGGTAGTTATGATTCTGGATATCTTTTGAATATAAAAACGAATGTGGCGATGTTTGATGGCGAAGTCCTAAAACGTTCAAACAAATGTAAGAGTTTTTTAATGGTTTACATAAGTAGACCGTAGCGAAAGCCAGAGTATTAACCAACCTTTTTGATGGTTGGTAAGCAAGATGAACTTTTATGTTTTCGGTGTATAGTATTTCCCGAAGATTCGAATACAATAACCCCCAAAAGGAAAAACGAGCTTAGATTTGAAAACCAATTGCAAAAATCGGCATAATGTATTCCTGAAGAAATTTGTATTTGCAACATTTCATTCATGAATGTCTGGATCCACCACCTACCACTTGTGAATGGTTGATAACATTTAAATACAACACGCTGCCCCGGGCCAAGCGGGCGGGTAGTGGGAGTCTAATTACAAGCCGAAGACACAGACATTAGTGTTCTCTCCTCGGGAGGTGACGAAATCTCCACGGGCGCCGCGACCTCGAGGCCCAATACCGTCGCCCCGAATACCAGCGTGCGCTGTTGCTCTTGGAGGGCTGACAACTTGTACATGCAGGCTGGCAGTAGGCCGCTGCGCCGTGTAGCCGAAGGCTCGACCGGCAAATTGATAATGCAATATGTTGAAAAAAATATAGAAGCAATATGCGACGTATAAAATTCATAGTATTTCAATATACCGATCGTTATTGAAATATGAAAGGAAAAAAATGAAAATGAAATAAGTTACAGGTTTCGAAGTTAAAAATTCGTAACAAGGTGTAGGGCAAATTTCCGCGTAGTTCACACAGAACCAGCAATGTCATTACTTGAGTAAAATGTCAGCTTCAAACTAATCTAACCACTATAGTGTGTAAAAAGATTCAAGGTTGGCGTTAAGTAGCATGGCTAGTTTAACAAAAAGGCTTGTAGTTCGTAATCCACGGTGTGTCGGCCTTCTCTAGTGTTTCTTTTTGGAAGTTAATTTCCAAGATCCATTTTCGGAAAATTTAGTTCGTCTTTGCTTTCCAGACTGAGCTAGAAAATCTCAAAATACCCACCGGTTCTAGTGACATCTTCCACAATCCAAATGACATTAACTCAGCATAATCCATACCCACAGCAACTTCTCTAATGGCTCGGCCACAGAGCCAGCAATGCTTTAGCAGCCAAACATATTTAAAGCCATGCACCTAACATTGCGTTTCAACATTACATTGAAGACTGAACGAAGTGGCTCAGGGCGTAGCACGCTAACTTCGCATTCGGGAGAGCTGGGTTCAATCCCGGTACTGACCATCCCGACCGGGACATTCGTGGTTTCCCTTGGTCATCCAGGCGAATGCTGGGATGGTTGTACTGAAAGGCCAAGACCGCAAAACCAGCGCCGCTAGACTAATCCATTAACTACGTGAAGTCACGAAGGTTACGTGAATACGAGATATCGGGGGTTCCAAGTTCGGTGACCGACTAGCAATCACGGGCTCTAACGACGCCGAGGCAAATTGCCCTTTACGGGACATCTAATGGCTAAACACAAATTGCATTGCAGGCTTTCATGTCAGGCCGCCCCCCCCCCCCCCCAACGTGATCCATTATATCTTATCGGCTGCCCAGGGCATACGCAATGTTACCGCCCTGCCGTTGCCTCGGGAGTAGAACTGGGCGCTCTGGTGCAGGGGAACAAGCCGTGCTCTCAGGGGAGGCGCACGCACCCACGCAGCGCCCGCTATCGCCCATCGCTGCCCAGTGCCACATGTGCGGCGCGACTGCGCACGGGCTTACGCAAAAACATACTACGCTCCGGTCTTTCCTTCGCCGAGCAAAACAGTGCATCTTGCCTGGCAACGGGTTACAACAGCATAAAATACTTCAAGTCAGGTTTCAAGAACTGGTATATTTGCCGCATAACTGAAGTCGTATTGTTCCCAAGATGGATGGATGGCTAGATGGAATTATTCAAAAATGGAGTAATCTCTGCATTTCTATTACGCGACTTGAAACAATGGAAGTATGCTAGAAATGTTAGTCAACTCGTGCATTATATCATGTTAATGATTACGAATCACAATGCAAGATTACGGTAATCTCTATCTGCAAAAAACCGAGTCAATTATGTTTTGCATCGTAAAGTTCTCTCAACTTGATTGAGAAGCTTGAAACACAGTCAAATAATAAGTACACTGTTACTAGGATTATCCTGCCACCAGGTTTCAAAAAACCTATTTGCAAAAACAATAAATATCTCTATCCAATAATGTTGAAACACGTAAAAATGGAACCATGAGGTGTTCGTACCTGAGGTCTTCTGGGAGTTACCTTCGAACTGTTTCAATGGACATTCACAGCTCTACGTCACATCAATACGCATTAGGTCTAACGAGACATCTTTAATAAGTAGGACCAGGAGTGTTGATTCGCTGGGATTATTGAAGACCCCATCTTAAACCACGGGTGGTCAAATATTCTGAAAACGGGTCGGATAAGCCATTCGATAGATACTAAATGTGAAAGTGATCTAGACTGGTGTAATCCAGAATTACGTCAAAGACAATTTGTAGGAAACAAATCATTACTTTCAAAACAAAGCAAAATTCTCAAGTCCTACTAATGAATCCGAATCCTGTGACTTACGCATCAGGAAGTGACATTTAAAAGCCAATTATTTTCTTACTAACGGTGCTTTTGTACTGCAATGAATAGAGGGATAGAGCAACAAGTGCCTCGTCACCAGGATCTCACAACTCATTTAAGGAAAGTACTTTCCCGCACGCACCTCAGCAAGCGTTCGCTTTCGCTTTTATTACAATGGCACGCGCCGGCCTCCTATTGTATACACAAGAACATTTTGCATGCCTCAAGTCAAACGACGTCTCTACGTTTGCATTGCCCTTCACTTTACACGAACGAAGAATGACGGAGTAAAAGGTTAGCTTGCTTTATTATTTCCTCGATTGACATTCCGTTTCATACCTTACTGTCATGCACGCCACTGTGAAGTATATTATCGTCCATCCACGAAACGGCAGAAAGTTTCAGAAACAACGTAAAATAAACACGACAACGCTACAACTTCCCATAAACTGGCTCAAATATTCCTTTCTACTCGCCACGTTTTAGGTTCAGTTCACTTAATTTTTTTCTTCCATATCTTCAAAACCAATACGTTAATTTGATTGAAACTAACATACCATTGTTCCTCTGGGTTCCTTTAATTGTCTTATAAATAGTTGTAATTTTGCAACCGACTGTCCCACAATTATAATTACGGTGTTTCTAGCCCCTATTTAACATTACACCATATCTAATTATAATCGTTATTATACGGAATTCTTCGACAAAATATTTATGGAGCACTTTTCATGAAAGTACCTGAATGTAAATAATATTTCAAGTGCTCATTAAAAATGTAGAAAGAAAAATCAATATAATTCGTCCCTTTATGAACAAGGGTCTAAGCAACATTTCAAATATTATAAAAATGACACGTTTGTTTTCTGAATGATATGATCAACTTCCGAGTGTGTTTATTTACGTTCAACAATGTTAGACCTTAGTTATAATCCGAACATTTCATTCCAATGACGCACTGATCGATATCACACTGGAAATAAGAATGGTCCAGGTGCGATTTTAATTGGATATAGACCGATGATGCCTTCTCATTACAGTAGATTGAGCAATTTCCACATTCTCAGTAATTGTGGTACTTCATAATTTCTAGAAGCGAATTACACTTAACTTGAAACAATGAACTATTTGTTCTGTGACGAATGACAAACTTTTCACGTTATTACAGTTTCAAATAGTAATAAATTTGAAATAAATTATTTTTTGAAAACGATCACTTTTGCGTTGACACTCACTGGCATTAAAAAATAACATTAACGAAAATACATAAAATCAGGTGATCAACCTAGCAGAATCTCAATTAAATCTCTTTAACTATAGCATCATCAACTTCTAGGCGCAGAACCAGCGAAACAGTGTGTCTCGGAATTAGTGGCTACTCACATGAAGATCAACGCAATAACATGAACACAAGATTAGCAATAGCTTTCACAATCACGACTGGATGCGAAAGCCAAATAAAAAAAGAAGTAAAAAACAAAATAAACACAAGAACGAATTAAAGGTTGAAAGAAAAATAAAAAAGCAGGCAATTTTGAAATAAAATTATATACTTTCTGCTCGCGGACGATGTTTTCTATTCTCATTCTCTTGTCAGACACCAACAAGAACATGAAAGCTTGTTGCTTGCGCAATAGCGGTAATGCGAATAGTACCTTACAATGAACATATGAACATATTACTGCAATGTTAGAACACAGCTGTCAAACTCTAGACCACACAGAATCGTGGGTAGAACACCATGAACTTTGGCAGTATTTGTTGGCTGTCGTTAGAGATGTCGTCCAGTCGAAAGATTGACAGTGCAAGACCAAAAATTAAGGATTCCTGAATGAAACTGGTATCCTGACGCAGGTCTGAATCCTGGCGCTCCCAACCAGAGCCTCGCAGTGGACCGAAGCAGCTCCTGACCTCACCTCCTCACTCCCCAAAGGTTCTTTACAAGCAGCGTGTCGTTTTTGCCCCTCGGGTCGCGGGGAGGGAACGCATGGCTCTAACACGCACGACGTCGGGGCGCCCGTCGCTGTACGTGCGTGCGTTGCGCGCGCCAACTGCCACGCGACAGATGCGCTGTTGGGGCGGGGCACGGGCCAGTAGTCGAGGCGGGGACCGCAGGAGCGGCCGAGCCACGAGAGGATGGACGGGGTGGCAGAGAAGGAAGGTCGGTGGGGGAGGGGGAGCGGGCGGGGGCAGGATGCACAGCAAGCGGCAATGCAAGTGATAAGGTCCGAAGGTCGCGCTCGCCGCTATCGGCTTCAATGCGTTGCACGCAGCTTGGACTATCGAGGAACGTTTACCGTGGGTGATGGGCTAATGAACATAATCCGTTCACACACTGTCCAGAAGCCCGTACACGCACTGCCTACGTGACAGTTTAGCGCGTAGCCTTCAACCCGTCAGGGCGCTATCTCGGGCTTCTGCAGCCACAACTCGACAAATAAATGCGTTATGAACGCAATCTGTCAGTTGAATTTTATTAGGAACTAGCGGCTTTCTTTGAGGCCATCGGACTCAAAATTTTAGTTTTTAATGCACTAGAATGCTTCGTTCAGGAGTCATTTCACGATTTAGATTTTTTTAAATCCTGCCGAGTGTGTTGCGAGTTGCAGTTGACATGTATATTTAGATTTGTTAAACAAAGCCATCTCGTGATTTTAAAAAATATTTATTCTGCTATTCGGGGAGGAGACGAATCCAACAAATCAGAGATAATTAAAATTGCTCCAGCCGATCTTGAGTTATAAATGCTGTAACTAACCCGACTTTGTTTTATAAATACGGAATATATATTTCTATATACTAGTATAGGAGATACTTTACGTGACTATGTTTTAACTTCAATCAGATCGGAATTAATGCAAAATGGTTATATCCGAACCAAAATCATATAACCAAATTATTTTTTCAATGTGATGTGAATAACTGAGTGGATAAATATAATTAACTTCGAAATAAATGTAAAAAGAATTGATGTATTATAATTAAAACATGTAGATGAGTCCAACTAGGGAGTTAAGCTTGAGGACTGATACTGAATCTATTACTTAGGAAAAAAAACAGAAAAATACCATATAACACAGCCTCGCAATGACTAGGTTCTTTTAAACAAATTTATGTTTTGGCATGTTCAAACTTTTTACAGGTTGTCTCCCAACAAATGATTACCAATTTTTTTGGGATAGAGTAAAGTGATTGAAAATTATTACATTTGTCGCTGATTGTTAGGCAAATCGTAAGGCGCAGATGAGGCGGCGATTAGCGTATTGGACTGTCATAGCCAACTTTGCAAGTTCAAACCCGATCGAAGCCGTGGAATCTTAGGGCGAAAAATCGCCACCCTTCGGTGCGGAAGGAAAGCCGACTGTCCCATGTTAGTAGATTTACCGCAAGTAAAAGATCCTCGAGCCTAAATATCGCCTGTTTCGTCGTCCAATAAATACCTCCTTTCTCCACTAGTGGGTGAAAGGAGCGTAGCGAAATTTGCGTAGTGAGCAGGTCTCATGGGCTGAGTCTCACCACGTAAAATAAGGCATCAATTCAATTCTAATGTCCTGCAGGACCTATTATAACGGAGATTTCATGTGCCTAACCCATGTGCAGGCAGGGTTGCATAACATTAACGGACAAATATCACGAGTGTAACTCTCATACATGACATTTTCCACTTTAAATGCGTGAGCAAACGTGATCATTTTCGACGTCCCTAAATGCCTCCAAGTTTTTAACATTTATTCTGATACATCCTGTACTGTCAGATACACAACGTATTGAAATCTGACATGGAGAAAACCTTCCATGAACAAAATGATGGCGTTTCATGAGCATTTATACGAATTTCTTTATTAATCAGTTCTGAACTTGCACAATACTCTCCTGTAAAATTTGCTCGTAATCAGAGAAACTGACATTCTGAGGATGCTGTATATATCCTTGCGGTCTGTGCGTGTAATTCTGTTCCAAATACTACCCTTGGAGGGCTAGACTCTATAGAGAAAGTAATTGTTCAACGTAGCAACCTTTGCAATGGCCGGAGGCACAGTCAACCACCGCACTGTGTGGGCTGGTCGGCCAAAACAGGGCATCTGTGGCCACCATCTATGTTTGATTTAACACTTAAAACACGAACGCAGGAAATTGGGCGTTTGTGGGTCCCATGTTTTACCGAACTACATGGGTCGTTACCTGATCGATTTATCATCGAATTTTAGTCCTTTGTCACTTCAATCAACACCCTCCAACCCAAACTATAAGAAATGTTATATGATGTATTGGTCATAGAGATGACATTTTTCCAACTTTGCTTTGCACTTTTGCTTGAGTTACCTCTTGTACTGAGGCAGAGTGTTTTCTTTTAGAATAACCATTTAGAATGTTTGGAGACTTTTCCGACTTTCAAGCAACTGTTCAATGTCTTTCTTTTTCGTCTCCTGTTTTTATTTCGGACGTGATCAAATTGCTATTGTTCATAAAACTGTACTTCGATCGAAAAATCTTTCAAACTGGGTTGATACTAATTGTGGTCTTTCTTTTTATTTTTTTTTCTCTTTTTTTTCAGCTGCTCGTCCTTCGAACGTAATACTTCTTTGCGAAACTGTTCTCCAATTTGTTCGCAGTTCGAACTATTCGTAAACCTATCGTTTAGTATCACTGAAGGCTGCATGAAGCTGAATTACACACTGCTGCATCAAACGAAGTTTCTAAAATCACAGCGAACACAAAATATTCATCCAGTAAGCAATCCTCACTTCTTATCACAAGAGCGTGGAGAGAAAAACATTATTCAAATAATTCAAGTCTTGACGTCTGACACAATAAGAATAGTCTCGCTAAATGGCAAGACTAATGGTACAGTTGGAAGTCTAAATGGAACTATGGCCGTCAGCAGAACGCACATGTATCGAACAAATTTACATCATTCCGATGCACTTCACGGAGTCTCATTTCAGCTTCGTTTTCCTCGTCCCCACACTGGTTAACACACGAGATACGTTATTTCTTCTTGAAAACAATGAAAACGGACAAGGACAAAACACTAAGAGCATTTTTCGCAATATATTTTGTCAGACACTGTGGAATTGCCGTAAAAAAAAAGAAGTGAAGAAATGCTCGTGTTTATTTATAAGAATAACATGATCCAAACGACGACGAGGGGGGCGGTAAGAATAAACGTAATAAACTCACAAAAACACAAAAATGAAAATTATTAAATTAAAAAATAAAATAAATTAAAAAATGAATTAATGACCCAAGTTACTCAGGAAGATACCTTCTTTTCTACCCAGTTAAATATTCTGGGAGGATGAAAGATATCAATCTCCGTGAAAATAAAAATTTGAAGCGCTTATAAGCGAAATACACGAATTTCCTATTTATTTGATATTGACCGTTACATGCTCTTATTGCAGAGAATTTAGTAAACTGTCCTTTCAAACTAATCTCCACATTCTCTGGCGTTTCAACCTTCCATAGGACATTTAGCATGACATCCGCATTCTCGTAATACCGCCGAGACTTTCTTAGATCAAATGCGTGGCGTGTTCTCGATCAGCCTGCCGCGTCGACCGTCACTTGCTGGGAGTGGGCACAGGATGGGGGAAGACAGCATCCCATACGCTCAATAGCCCACTCTTTTAGCCAGATTTACACACAATAAAGAATCTCGAAAACGAGCGAGGACAGCACCATACCTCTAGAATTACCATCCAGGTCATAATACGAGTCCGTCCCAACTGCATAGCTAAGGTAGAAAATCCTGCACACTCTGAAGCCGAAGAAACAGTTTCAGCCTACCAAATACATGTGCACTGATGCATTAAAAACCGGAGCCTCGCTATCAAATGGTACAAGTGTCAACTGAGTCAAGTACCACCTTAGAAGACGACGCCATTTTGTTCTCTCTTATGTGGGGGCCCGGAAAGGAAACCTCGGGTACGAATTGACTGAGGATGCCAGGGATCGTTCCGCCTAGGGAGTTCGCAGTCCTCTAATACAAAAGTAGTAATTTGTCCCAGCTAGGAACACAACCCACCTCTAGGAGCTTACTACATCGTTCCCTCTCTCTGTAACGTGCAAATGAAGGAAAAAAAATCTTCGTCAATTGACATTTCGTCAATTGACTGTTGACATTTTGAACGTCCCTACTGAAGAAAATTATCAACGTGCAGAAACCAGTCATTTTTTGCGATTGTGGGGTGGGGGTCGATTTCTATACGCTCCCCCGGTCACATCCGACTGAATCGCGCCGCGCAGCTGCGCAGAGGCGGCGGAGTGGCGCCGCGGCCCTGCACCACGGTCCAGCGCCGCGCGCGGGGCCCGTCACGCCCCGCCCCTTTCCACCCCTCCCTGCTCCCTCGGCCGGCGACCCGGGGACGGAACACAACGCCTTTCCCCCACCCCCGCTCCGCCATGTTTCGCTCCGTCTGTCACGCCCGCTACCCCCCCCCCGCCTTGCTCCGCTTCGACTGCCCTGAACGACGGAGCTTGATCTGCAACACAACGGCTCACCCCCGCTGCCTCCGCCCCCCCCCCACTCATTGCGAAAACGAAACAAGGCGGAAGCGACGTGACGCCTAAAACACGGACGCTTTCCCAACGGGAGTTGGTTTTTTGCATGTGTACGCGAGCGTGTCGAACAGCGTAGTGTTACCGTTTTTGTGCCATCATTCACGATGACAGATTTACACTCGATTCACTACGGGGAGAGGGACATGTTCTTCCTAGCCAGTTCCGACAACAATCATTCAGCAGTATTTGAAAAAAGCCGACATAATTCATTATGGAATTAATAGAGGCATCTACCGTCAAAATTTTTACGTCGCAGAGGAAAATAGATACGAGGTGGATACTGTAGGTTCGCTTTATAATTTGGGTAGCACCCAAGACATGTCGAAAGACAGTTGGACAATATATCAAGAAACAGAAAACGAACATTGAATATTTTGGGTAGAAATGGAAACTCCTCTAATTTGAAAACCTTGTTCTAGAACATTGCGTGCTGTAATCCCATTAAATAAATGAGCTCGCCATCATCCGGCAGAATTTCGGTAATACCACCGTTGAGAGCTGCATTTAATGACTTCAGGGACCCGACATCTCGAATGCAATGGTTTCATCAAGCGCAACGGCCAATGTTAACGACGGCGCATTAACAAGATATCGGACCTCTCCATCAACACATTAGTGTTTCCCCTAATTAAATTTCAGCGGATCGTAACGAAAGTGCATTTAACTTCCCACGCGAGAGAGAAAAAGTCTGAGAATGCGTTTCCGCACCGGCAAAGGAAAAGGTGCACTTTGAACGCAACGACAGGCTTCCAGCCCGCAGCACAGAACAAGAAACTGGGCAGAACGAGGTTCTCACGGAGCTGAATGAAGGACGCTGGAAGGAGGCGAGGTCATAAAACAACGGCGGCCGCGAGGAAAAACATGGGTCTCCGACGGAGAGCAAGGATAGTTACGCTCTATTTCCAAAGGCTATGTTTTGTCAATGGGTGCGTTGGAGAGCGTGAGTTCACAATTCACTGGGGGTCATTTGGCCCCTTGAAAATAACGACTTTATTTCTTACTTCCTTCCTTCTTTCAGTTAGGGGCGTTTCAACGTGCTGCATGGACATTTGCTACATCTACCGAGAAGTAGAAATAGCAAAAAGTAGATTATTAATAAAGCAATTCACTTACCGAAAGTTACATTTAAATTACATAATAAAGTTAGCGGGATTCATTTTCACATCGATTAAGAAATCATCATAATAAAATTATTTTATCATTTCAGAATGTAGAGTAATCGTTTACTTGTATTTCCTAATTTATTTCTTGAAATAGGAAGTACGCTGTTTTTATTCGAACACTCACATTTTATTAATTTAAATTAATTTTTTTACATCAATTGCAAGAAATGCACACGTTTTTAAAATCATAACTTCTCCTTATTCAGCTCACCGAATTCCATCGATCTATCGTTTACAAATTAATCGAAATTACGGGTAACGAAATTAAAAAGATCTGCGATGAGTGTAACACGCCGGCAGCTGCAACTTCTTTGGAAAAATCTGAATGAAAGTTCTACACCTCTGTTCAGTTTGCTGCAGCTTTCAGCATCCGCCGTGCAATTCTTTCATTCTGTCACATCCATAGTCATGTATAATATATAATATGTTATTCATAAAAAGTATTCGCAATGGTAAACAATGAAATGTTTTAAACGCTTCAAACCGCACACGAATGCCACAGCAATTTATTATTGTATTTTCCAAAACGCCCAAAGATAATCTTAAAGATGGATCATTACATACGTGGCCCCTAGTGGATATTGAGATTTTCCATTGAATGCATATGACACTGGTTGAGTACTCAATAAGGTTGTAATCCTGGAGTAAGGGTTGCAGAAAAAACTGGATGGCAGAAAGGAATAAATTTAATTCTAATACACATGACAGTTCCATTTTAAAATGCAATAATGGTGAAAATAACAGGAAATACGTGCAATCAAATTAAATGAATTACAAGTATATTATAGTTACAAACGTGATTTGTAAGAACTATTATATAATATTTTCATGTGATTTGTTGGCGAATCGATGTAGAAATTAAAAAGATGAGGGTGTTACTGGAGGTCTTTCTCCGGATGACCCCGATTTACGCCACTGCACGGGCATCAACCTCCAAGCTACCGACGACGACGGAATGCGGAATGCGACTACACACGGGCCACGCCCACTTCGTAGGGCCAGGCACGAGTCGAGGGCATTTGAGGTAAGGCGCGCGGAGTACTGCGTGGCCAGACGCACAGCGCATTCCTCGGCGCATACACCCGCAAGAGCGCGAATCGAGGGCGGCGGTATTTGCAGCAGTGCACTTGCACTCGCACGGGAAAGGCAATGACTTTGAGATACGATTCACAAGGTCAAGTGCCACTCCCCTTTCCCCTCCTCACAAACTGCCTGCATAATTTGCGTTTGCACGTTTATATGACGTATGTACGAGTGCATCTATGCATTTTCATTATTAATTACCATAATCTATGTTACTCATTTTCAATGCGCACGGAAATTGTAAGAAAACTATGCTGCCTCCGGGCATGTAAATGGTTAGATCGTTAGATACCCAGAAAACATTCAAAAACCATGCAACTGTTTTGAATTTTACTAAAAAACACAATTATTTGATTGCATCATTCCGCCTATAATCTTACTGCGCCTACCGACAGAATTCTCATGCTTAGTGTGTTACTGCTTACGAAAAAGCTGTTGTCACACGTCAGCAAGGATCCAAGAAAGAGGTCGCGTGCCTTGAAGTGTTTGCTATGCATTTTCGTTTACCATTTTTGCTGGTGCACATCACTAGTTGTTCCTGTTCTTAAAATATCATAATTCCAACAATTTTTAAACAAAAGAGCTTATCACCAAACAAATACCGCCTGACTGAGGCATGACAATGCAGGCTAGCCCAGAATGTGCATTCCTTTATCGGCGATTTCCATTAATATGACCTATTCACATGACATACTCCGCGGAGGGTAGTAACTTCGATTAAAACATATCTGTTGACACTTCTTAAGCTCTGACAGTGTCCGATAACAGCGCCACAGCTGACGAAGTGTCAACCTTCTTAATGTTTGTTTCGTAGTATAGTTTCCGAAGAAACCGTACGGCCCCGTCATCTCAATCCGCCCGTTTGCAAGCGGCGGGGCAGACCTACTAAACGGGCCGGCCGATCAACGTCCAACAGCCAAGGCGGCCCAGTCGTCATCGGGCGCGTCGGGGCACCGCCTGCGCCTCTCCTTGACCCCTCCCGGTCGAGCCCCCGCGCGCTGTCGCAAGCAGGCCCACGCACGCCTCCCGAAGCGGCATCACCAGACACAATGATGAAGATGGACGAGCAGCGAGAGGCAGAGAACCGCGTGCCACGCCCCCCACCCCGCCCACGGATTCGCGCTACACATCTCGAAACCTGATTGCTTTACGTTGTCACTTCGGCGCAAAAGGACCGAACACAAAATTATTTGTGTAAGATTCTCGTTCAGCAAGGAACTAAAATCTCGTCGGTCGTGGATATCTATCATATCATTTACAAGTCTCTGTAAATTATAACAGGAGCAACGGATCAAAATGTATTATTTAACACTTAAAATCTTAATATGACAATCTTAACATCACTTAAAATTGTAACATGTATCGCAAAATTTGCGATTTTTCAGAAGAGAGAAAAGAAAACGTTTGAACGCATCCATTACGAGCTAATAACATGTGGTTAATTACCGTCATATTAGCATATTTCCAGTTAATATGCATAACATGTGTCGTTGAAATACGGTAAATGACCTTATCTTTCGGTTGGTATTACTATCGCAAACATTTTGAGATTCGGGTTCAAGCGGCTCCACAAATTCGCCATTCGCGGAGTAGCGTGCTTCTGATCGCCCAATCCGGAACAGCTGATGTGTTCAGGGAATGACCGCTCCCTTTGATGTGTCCTAAAGACCGACACGCGGTGGGTAGGGCGAATACCGAACATTCGGCGCTCGGCGAATCGCAAGCAACCCGCCCACACTACTTAGGATACCCACACTACACGGCTCGGGATACGCCGAATGCCGATTGTGCCTTTGAAATGTAACCATAGCTATCGAGTGTAGAAGTGGTCATTCCACCGAATACATTTGCTATTGCTGCTTGAATACGTTTTCTTCATTTCTCAGAGTAACGTAATATTGTATTCTTGAGGGGTGTGCATCTTTGGTGTACGTCCAGAAAGTTAAAAACGTATAAACGATTTTCTTTTCACTAAATTTCATTGCATTGCCGAGGTGTACATTTTTTTATTACATTTTGATATCGTTCCATATATGGGATTTCACTTGATGTTAAACGCATACGAGTCTTACATCATGCGAAAAACAAAATAATTTGTAAAACTATTCTATTTCCCTGAGATGTGCTGACTTCGGACGCTCATTGTATTAGAATTCCATTCGATCTCGAACATTGATTATTTTCGTTTTTCCATCGAATCTTACTCAACGACCTGCAGAGGTGCTCATTTAATCCGCATTACGTCAGTGCATCACTGATAGTGAATAAACCAATTCAACCGAAGTCAAGGACGGCTTCTGTTGCAAAGGTTCACACTCACTCTTCAGTATTCATCATTGTTTCCTACCCTTATCACTCTTCGCATAAAACTGGCATAGTAGCCAATTAAACCTCTTATGAAAGCAAGAAAAGGAGCAATTGCAAGGCATTAACAATCAGGTGTCTGACTCCTCCCCGCCCGCTGACCCACCCTGATACTAGAGAATGCACATATTCCAACCGGGAAACTATTTTATATACAAAACGTTTTGCCAGGAAACTGAACTTGGATTCTCAGAAGCCCATATCTCGGGTTCATACATATATAAGTAAAAAACAACAAATTCGTATAAAGTACCGCTTATCGTTGAAAATTCGGAATAGATTTGATTAAAAGTAATTAGTTTATTACTTTCTTTACCTGAAAATATCGTACTAAAGAGTAAGTCATTAATTGATTCCAATTAATCAATCAAAAATCATTTTCGAATAATTTGTGCTGTGTTTACATCCAAGCAAGGAATGGTGCGCTTCAAGCATCAAGAGTCTTGAGAATACACCAGGACAGTATACCGAAGGGGATGTGAATGACCTCAGATCGCTTTCGTGCACGGCGAGCACCGCGGGCGGATCACATGATTACAACGGGGCACGGGTGAGGAAACGAATATTAATTGGGAGCTGAAAACGCCCAATTAACGCAGTAACTTTTGGTATGCCATAAATGTTTTAATGAATTTACGCTGAAAAAGAAAATGAACAAGTAAGAACGGTTATAAAATATTGATTATGTCACAAAAAATAAGAACTAAAGCTTTTATGTTGCCAGTCAGGTGTGCGTGCCACCCACCCCGTTATGTAGTGGGAGTGTTCTTAGCTGTTTCACGTGTACGAAGCAGTTGGTTTTTGCCTCGCGAACAGCTGGGATCGTTGGGTAACTGAGACAACTGGGTCATCCCATTTCATTTATTGTGAGTCACTAACTTTAGAAGTCACGATCTACGTATGTTCGATTCTTCAGCGCGGTAAGTAACACTTCGAACAACTTGCTAAAACGATTACTTCTATATTTCTCCGTTTACGTATTTTTCGCATTTTGTTGATAAAATGTTTTACTTCTCCTCAAGAACATTCGCCAAAGTTAAAAAGATGCTAGTTGGTTTCTGAATTTTTTTCACAATATTTTGTCACTTGAATATCAACAGTATCATCAACACTGTACTATCACTGTATTATCAACTTATTCAACAACCCTTCCATTTTATTTTCTCGCATCACTTCATTATCGAAACCTTTAAACAAAAGCGTTCGCCCGCCTCCAGTGAAGAGCGCATGAGGCTGAAGGAGGCGGGCTGGCAGAGGGAGGTCACATGACAGCGTGCGCACGCGACTCGAAAGCGGCCCCGCACACCACTCGCTCGGAGACGGGCGCCGCTGCGTAGGAAATATCGCAAATACCTCAATAGGAAAGAACTTGTCTTACCGTCACAAAACAAAACAGCTTGCATGAGTAATGATTCTTCTACTTTTAATCCTCACACAGGTAGTGTATTTAACGCTGCTATTGGATATTGACTAATGCTCTGGATATTACCGAATCGACAATAAAGAGCAACAGTGGTCATAGCGCGACTCGCGAGTCCCTTGTGCCTCTTGGCGCTTACAAAATTTTCAGGCTACACCGCAAGGAGTAATTCTGTTCAAAGAGTTTTCATTTTGGGGAAAACCTGTTCCTGCGAGGCAATGAATTCCATAAAGTTTATAAATTCTTAGCAATGTGCAGTTTTAACCATTCATTAAACTTGTGCCAACTCCCATCACTAGCGACCTGCCAGAGTTGAAGAATTTGCAACCAAATTTGACAAAGTTAATGTTATTGAAACAAAACGTGTGCATTATTCGAAAAATTAGTGATTTTAACGAAAGTGAGACCTTTTCCACTCTTTAAAGCGTCCTTTACAGTATCCGAAGACCAAGCACAATCCAAACATTTCGAACAGTTTTTAAGAAAAAAGGTCTATAAGAATGCCTGATATTTGTAATGTGAAATAAAACTACGATTGAGAATAACAACAATCACCTGAAAGAAACAGAAGAATGTCAATTACTGCCATCATACCAGTCCGTTACGATGTTTATTATTGTTTGTAACTACACTCACTAGACAGAATCAGACTGGGGGTTGCACCAAAATGCGGTAGCCACGCAGGCTTGCATTGTGGGGGGGGGGAGGGGGGCCCGCGGGGGGCTTACAAAAAGGGCCCCCCCCCCGGGCCCGGGCCCCGGAAAAGGAACGCGCAGCGCATCAGGCTGGGAAGAGGTAGGGGGGGGGCGGTCGTAAAGCGCATCAGAACGTCGACCGTCAAAAACGCGCCGTAAAAGTCCTCACTGACGCCACAAGAGCCTGGGGGGGGGGAGGAGGGGGGGAGGGAGGACAAATCGAGTACTCGGGCAGCCACAGCGGAATGCCCGGACGGTTCGACGGGGGATGTATACGTGTCCACATTGGGTGCGTTAAGGGTATATATACGTGAATACAACAGAAATCATAAGAAATACAATGTATGTTTATAACCGAATTTCCAAAAAGAAGAAACGCCAAAAGGCCGCACAACACAAATCACCACAATGGTTTTTCTAAAAGTACAATGCCGAGGAACAAATAAAATACTATCGCATAACACTAAAATCAATTAAATATTTTAATTTTACCAGTTTTCACGAATTGGATTAGCGGCCAGCTGATCTGATTGCAATAACATAACAGTGTGGAGAGAAGGCCATTTGTCCAAGTTTTGCTCTCTTATTTCCGTCCGGCTTCCTGTGAAGCCTACCCCCGGCGTGGGTCTAGATCATTTTCGACAAGGCGCGCCCCGTCGGCGTTCCCTGATGCACCGGGTGTGATTCTCATTTTCTCCACCAGATGGCGGTCATAATTAACAATTGGGGTGGGAGAACTTGAGATCTCGTAAGATGGGGTCATTGCAGGGGGATTTAATTTTGCCGGGCCCCGGCGACGGTTCTTTTAAATGCCACAAGGACGACATGATCACTGTGGGAATTTCCGCCCTTCGATTGATTCCGGGCGCGTCAACTGCTAAAGCCGTTATTCCTGTAAGTGTAGGGCAAGCATCTTTCTTCTGAGGTGGCAGTGATCTTATCCTACTGGACAGTGAGATCCGGTGCCGACCTACCGTCGTCTAGCGGGGTTTTCCGCAACCATGTACCTTCCACGAGCGGAGGACCGCCCCAACCAAGATAAGGCCTAAGATCCCGTCCGGTCTCCCGGCATCTGCGGTAGTGTAGTGCAAGTTAGTGTGCGTGTAAGGAGCGAGAATATGAGGGAGAGGAAGGAAAGATTGCGCCTTGACCCGTTTGTTACGGCACTGCTCCTGCATTAGCCCGGTATGGGTCAGAGAAACCACGGAAAACTACCGATCAGAGCAGCTGGCCGCTAATCCAAATAACGACTGAATATGACCGAGCTATTTGCTAATGTTACAATTCAAGCTACCGTCGGGATTCGAACCTAGGACCTCCTGGTCAGAGACACTGCAGGAATATCAATGAGAAATGAAGATAGTAAGGAAATTGAATGTATTGAAGATTAAAGCCGGGGCAGGACTTTAAAAGAGCTTTGAGATTACGAAAGAGCATATTGACTGAAATGACAAAGAACGAGATCTTTAGAGAACTGAACAACGTTTCTCAGATCACGAGTGGCAAGACACTTCCGATGCGAGATTGCAATTTAATCTTCACATAATTAATTAGGTCCAGATTCTACTTTTATTGCTTGAAAATGTTGATTTACTTGCTGAAGACAGGGCTGGCGGTTGGTCTTCAGGTCCGAGTGGGGGTCTCCCTCTCCCCCTCCATCCACCAAAAATTTATATGAAGGGAAAAATACAAAACAATTTTTTTCAAATTGTCAATTGTATTATGAAATTATCAAATTTATAACATTTATTTTATGTGACTTCAGCAGAGTTCATTTATGTAATTTAAAAACAGCGCTGCCCTTTGCGTATTTTGATACAAACTCCTGTAACAATTTTGTATATCAATTTTGTTTGTCATGTCGCTATAAACATGTAAGATCGTAATACTGTTGAGTCGAACTTACAACATAGTTGATCGCATATAAGTTTTGAGTTAATGCAATTCCGAGAAAATGCGTTCTATTCTGGAATTTGGCGTTTATAGAATATTTCTCTCATTTCAAATCCCAAGTTTATATTTTACCCACCATACCCACATTATCGACCGGGTCTGACTGATAAGATCCTCCAAGTACGCACGTTTTTCTTAAAGTATGTTCTTTTTGGCCAATAAATTCTTTGTATTCATACACCAATAACAATTGAATGTATATCGATCCATCAATTAAATAAAAATGAATAATAAACATAATATGAGTAATGCTGTCAAGGTTTCATTGCTGGTATACTAATTTGAAATAGAACGCAAACTAATAATCTTCGATATTTTAGAAGATTACGTCACTTCCTAGTTCGCAGTAATAAGGACTGAAATTATGTAAACAATGTGACTGTTATAACATTCCCCATCCGATACTCTTTCAACATTAAAATTAGTCGGCTCGCATCTTCAGAAAGATCCTTTTTATTCCTTTATTCCACTCCTCCGAATATCTCTTCAAGAAAAGCAAAGAGGCAGCGCAATTTCCTTCCCTATCCCAACCACAAGACCGGCGCGCCCACCGCGAGACCCCAAGGGTCGATACGCACCCGCAGTCGAGACGAAGAATCCGCCCGCCTTATACAGCGCGATGACGGCACGGCTATTTCGCGATGCAACGCGAGCGCGCAACGGCGCGGCGGCGGAGGTGACGGGAATGAGAAAAAGAAAACGTGCGAAGCGGGTGGAATGGGGGGGGGGGGAGCGAGAGGGAGGGAGGGCGCCGTCTTGCTGGCAGTCACGGCCGGTCAAACTTCGGGGCCCGGTTTTCCAGACCGCCCGGCCCAACACCAGCCGCTTTGCCCAGCCCGCTCAGGTTTCATTGTTTCACGGCGCAAACTGAGGTTAAAAGGCAGGAGATCAGGTAGTACTACTGTACTTACGCTTATCGGGGTATAATACGCACGTACAAACTACGACTGACTTTTTTACGCGCATTGGCCGTTGTTTTAAAATTTATATTCAAATACTTCGACAATGTATCTCACGCCCCAGCGTCAAAAGTTGAAGGGTCTTCGAATCTGTCTCTTCACTTTCAGGAGCACCCAAAAAACTAACATAAGACATAGCGAATGCACAATGTGTGGTTTCTTCAAAACATTCCTAATACAATAAAAATTCTTTAAAAGGACAATATCTTAAAACGACAATTTTAATTTATTGGTTAAATTTCAGTACAAATTCGGAGGCGTCTTGTACACCGATTAATGAGGTAACTTTCCCTAGTTTCCGACAGTCCAATATTGTACTACAAAGGAATACAAACCTGCTCATAGAACAAAAATCGACCACGATAAATTCTGGTTTTCGTGAACACTTTTTGATATTTATCCAATGTTTCGTAAATTCAAAGAAGATGAAATTGTGTATACAAAACGTTTTTAAAGGAAGGAAACAAACTAACAAATGGTTCAGAGACATTTTAACAATAAGTCACATCTTGAAGTTAAGAATATTTTAGTCAATGGCATAGAAACGCACGGAACACGTTATTTCGAAACCGAAGCGACAAACCACAAGACCTGTGAAATACCAACTTTTCTGGGTATTCTAAACACCTAATATCTAATATCAGTGTTTTCCAGACAGGTGTCGTGGAACACAAAACTGACAGGCGAGTACAGATTCTAGACATTACAGAATTAGACTTCCACTTATAATCGTAGTGGAATCATACCATAATTTTTAAAAGGCGTTATTTACAGATTGAATGATTGAATGACATTTATGGCTTCCAGGCGGCAGGTCCTCGCCATGACTTGCCTACTAAAAGGGCTATTACGAGAATAACTGAAATCATATTTTTATCTCTCGACAGTTCCGACTTTCTTACATTATATAAATTATGTTGCAATTACCAATCTATAATGCGCATTTGTGAATTAACAGTCACATTACAACCTTCCATCACCTGCGATCCTGCATCTATAAAAAAATCAGACTAGTTATTCATTAACGCGCGCCGATGATTTTGATACAGCAAATCGACTTCCATCGAGATCAAAAGAAATACGCATTTCTAATTCATTACTATCAATCTTCAGTTCTTGATTCTTTACGATGCCAGTGTCTGCTTTCACACATATGAGCAACTGCAACTGCAAGGGTGTCGGGGCAGGCGAGGAGGGGGAACGAAAGCAGCATGCGGGTCGAGCAAGCGCACTCACCAACCGGGTCACAAGCCGCTTCCAATCATGCGAGTAAACGGTGTGGGTGTCGAGGAGGGGAGGTGGCGGGGGATCGAAAGCAGTGCTCCGCCGAAGCAACGGGACACACGCTATCTGCGGCGGTGGAGAGGAGGGGAGTAGGGCCGCTTCCGCGGCGGGGGAGTGCACGCGCTGGCCTGCGCTTTAACGCCCCGGCAGAGATCGACGACCGACCGTGGGTACAACTGGGTAGTGAATAGTGTGTTCGTAACACCGGCAGAGAACACGTTACATTTCTTATGCTTCAACATTACATAATTTCCTATCCACCATATATACGGTAACCACCATATATATCCACCATATATACGGTAACTTCGTATCATGTGTCTCATTTATCTCCGTATTTTTGTCTTATTTCTTTTTGTTGTTCTTCATTAATCTCCTTTTTCCTTCCATCTCTGATTGCCCTCTCTCCTTGTCTCGTTCTTTTCCCTATACTCCCCCATGCGGCCATATCAACTGTTCTGTGTATATTCAAACTTGTATGTTGCTGACGATGATGAATGTTCATGAAGATCGAGGTGGCAGAATGAGGGGTGAGAGAAACTGAAACATCCTGAGGAAACCTGCATCGAACCCGTTTTGACCTCGTCAACCTACTCTTATTTCGAACGGGGATCGAAACCAGGCCTCACGGACGAAGGCGAGTAGTTTGACCGCACGGATCAATCCTTCAAAATGTGCAGTTGTGAGAACGATGCATTGAATGGACTACCGAACAGATTGTTCCCGCTATTTCAATCGCATTAATCGGTTGTCTTGCTATTGGATTTTAATTCTGATCCAAATGGCAGGGCTGGAGAGTAATCGAAGGAACGATCCACAAACTAGATTTATGGTTTTCGTTAACGCTTACTGAAACAAAATACCCGTCATACTTCTTAAACAGCAATTTAGTCATTCAATGCATATTCGATTACAAATAATTAACACCGACAGTAATATATTATGGCTGGCTTCGGAAATGTTCTATAATATTTATACTTCTAGATGGTAACTCAAAATATTACCATAAAATCACAAAAATGTGCTGGTCTGCGCCCCTAGCGCCACAAGTTCCGCCACCAGCGTCAACCTTCCTCACGGTTGATCGAATCATTGCGGTGTTTCTGGCCATCGCCTGAATCTGATGTTAACGTCCCTTCACAAACCGACGCCCTGCATTCGGAGAACTCGCGCGAACGACACGCTCTTGGCCAGGGAAGATCAAAGGTCAGCAGGTTAAATATAGATGTTACCTCCCTGGCAACCGAGCATTGTATTCACATGCGCTCACCTGCCATAAATCTGCTTTTGTCGTCTCTAATTAGCCATTTAGGATCCAAGCCGCGCCGGAATTCAAACACGTATCTATACAATCCCATTATGCTGCGGTATTCCAGTGAGGATTACTTGTTTTTCTGTGCTCTGATAATTAACTACATACTCCCAACTTATTACGTCTCTGTTTCCATTCTTCTCCTTAAATGAGCAATGAAGTAAGTCTAACGTATGAGTACGTAAATACCTGATAATACTCGTACCTTTTTGCTCTAAAAACATTACAATGCATAATCTGGATACTAGATAGAAGTGGATATGCCAGCCCTCTAAAATAAATACATCAGTACATTTACGAATTCTCTACGCAACTTGCTTCCCGGTCTCTCAATTCCCCGAGTGCGTCGTTTCTACACCGGTTGAGATGAGTGGATTTCGAAGGATGTAAAATCCACAACGCTGACGTACGTACGACATGTAAATGGGGAAATATCCGCCAAAATTAAATCGCCAATATTCTCGGCCTAATCGGGACACATTCACTTAATCTGTATTCATCATTTCGAATGACGAATAAATATCAAACACAATTTGTTGTGGATTGATTGATGTTTTCGGGAGACCACCTGGACGCCTAGCATATGCAGTAGTAGTATATATACATTTAGAGTGTGTATGTGTGTGTTTGTGCGTCTGTGTGTGTGCATGCATGCACGGGAAGACGCGAGGATAAGAATAAGGAAGAAAGCAGCCCGTGACCCGTTGGTTAGGGTATTGCTCCGGCATTCGCCGGGTATTGACCGGAGACACCAAGGGAAACTACCTACCAGAGCAGCCGGCCTAAAGAATTCTCCTCCAGATATCAGCTAAATTAAACCTTGTCATTTTGCTAGTGACAAAAAATCCGCCACCACTAGGTCCCGGTCCCCGGAAACCTCCCGGTCCCAATGGCAGGAGAGTTGCTGCCCCGAGATAACTTAACCGGTCATTTTTTTATGATGGCGGTGGCGTATGGAGGTGGCGCACACTATCGGCAAATGATAGTAGATATCTACTGACTAAAAGCGTAAAAAAACAGGCCATTTCGGGGTGGGGCAATCCACAAATCTCCTAATGATTGGCGTACGCCTACCCTGCCATTTTCTAGTATTTTCCTTCTACTGGCGCCTCGGTTCGTAACAGCCCTCGGATCTCAAGATATTCGACTCAGCCTTGTTAATTCAGTTTCGCGTATTTCGCAATGCTGATTTGGCGCGCAACAGGGGGCTACCGGCTGGCCTGCTGCCATAATGTTCCATTTAGATTCTAGAGACTAAAAATGGTAATACTCGGGTCAAAGTTCTTAACAATTTTGCCAACATTGCACTTCTTTAAAATATGGTGAAAGGTTATTTTCTCTCACATGCGTAAACGGTGCAACCGTTTTTAATTTCACAGGAACGCGTATACATGTTTTTTGAGGGTTCAAAACCCACGGGTTTCGAGTGGTGACTGAACTCTCCATCTAACGAACAATAATCTTATTGCTACGTTATGATTGTGTCTACACCATGGACGTATCATGTCGCCAATCACTACACCCACGCAAGAATAAATGCCACTAGCTTCGCCGGAGGTGGGAAAGGAGGGCAAGGATTAACCCCTAACTTTTTGAAGAATATTTAGTAGTATTATACTCATTTCGTTTGTTTTTTCGACTAACTTATACGACGAATTAACTACATTCATATACTGTGATTCGTGGCAGCATGATTTTGATGACAACGAAAGCGGATCTTTAGCTTTCCTCGCAGACTGAAAATATACTTATGAAACACCATGACAAGAAACGATTAAATTACCACACACATCACGTTTTGCTACACGGGTTGGCAGCCACATTTATTGCAAAAGTGACCGTAGAAGAATAATCCTTGATCCAATCAGCATTACAAAATTAATAGTTTGTGTGAAGTGTCTCTGAACGTAAACGGCAATTTCAAACGTCATACTTCTCCACGTACCCGAAATACCAAGAAGATATTACCCCTCCAGATACATAAAGGACGCTTTCTCACTAATATTCCTTCGAATCTTTCCAAATAACATACTTTACTAATAACTGTTTCACCGATAATTTAAAAAATATCCTGTTTTTACTAGATAACATTTAGTAAAAATTGTTTGCAAAGCACGTGGTACAAAAAATAAATCACTTTATAACGCCTCCACTGAGAATAAAACCGTCCTCTTGCAAAACGACCAATTTTGAAATGCCCCGTTCGTTGAGCAGCGATGATATTTTATTCTTCGATTCTATTAGCCTTCATAATTTAATCTCGTTTACGGTCCGTCAAGACCGTACACCCCTGACAACACCTCACAATGCATCTTGAGATAAAAGCCATTACTCACGCGTCGAAGTTGACAATTTAACCTTTTATTCCTTAGTGGTGCCCAAGACTAGTTCAGAGAAAATAGTTAAAAATGCATCGTTCGCGTCGAGAGCTGCGCTCAAAAGACAATATTATTTCTGGCGCCGGCGAACCTGCTAGACGTCTTTCAAGTCCAGCGCACCCACAAAGCGCCATCCCAAAGAGCCCTCTGAACTACTCGGACACAAAATTAGATCGGATTCGTAACGCAGCAGTAGCGGCAGGGGCAACGGCCCGCGGATAGCCCGACGTAATAAACACGCGGCGTCAGCAACAGGACGATAAATTATACGCAAAGGACGACAGGGAGCTGGCAGCGCGATGGGGATTTCTCACTCCGATTACTCACACATTTTTTGTCAACATGCGGTCATTTTCAAACAACGCACATTTCACTACAGGGGCGGAGAAAGGCTGGCTGGGGCCCGAAGCCAGTAAATATTAGTACGTGTTCTCTCGATAGTTAAGGTTCTACCACTACGTAGATGGCCCCCTCATGGCAGATCGGCACATCTAACAAAAAGCCGAACGGTAGCCACACTTTCTTCCACGCAGTTTTTGACCTATATCCCACCCTCCCCGCTAATAATTTCCAGACGCGAATATGTTCTAGGAAACTTTGCGTCCACAATGGAAACTGGGGGCATTATATTACTACACTAAAAGTGTAGTAATATTTATTTACTTTTTTACTGTAAAGTCTGTCACCTTACTTGAAAGGCAATAACATAGGAAATTTGTCCCGAACAGTACACGTCTTCCAGAAGACTGAAACTGAATTGAATAATGTGTAACAAATGTATTGAATAATCCAAATTGTTCAAAACATTAGACACCTCGACTTAAACCTGGCTGTCATGGTTAACGCCCAGTTACTCAGATCGCTAAGTTTCCGAGGCGACCAATCCTTTAATCAGTTGCACAGGCCTGTCCTTCATTTGAGATTCAATTGTCACCACATTGTTACCTGGGTGGGTAGCCAATGGTGAGAAGCCTAGTAAATTGGAGGCAAAGAATATTGCTTACCTAAGCAAAACATGCTCATTTCACATCAAGTATCATTTCGTTGCGTACCCTCGGTGTACGACCATCCGAGCGGATGATTAATGCTCGTTACCTCACAGTCACATTGAGAGGAGCGCGGGCCGTGAGGGATAATGGTGGCGGTGACGACTGTACAAGCTGCGTCCGCACAACGCTCATAAAATAGCAACCGTTGCACAAACGCCCCGCAATTTGCAGTCATTCGTTTGTCCTCCCACGCGCCTTGCGTAACTGTTGAACTACATCTCTGATACGTAACTACATAACTATGCACGCTTTAAAAAGTGGCTGACGAAGAACGCTAAGGTAATTTCGGTCAGGAAAATGGAGAGTTTTGTCGGGAAATCAAAAGCCGAAAACAATGTCAGTAATAATACATGACCTTCAAATGTCGTAATTTCAAATAAGATGCGGCGGAGGTTAGGTCATTTCCGACAATTGTTTAAATGTAATACGTGAAATTGTAAAATTTCACGTATTACGCCTTTGAAAATTTCTCCAGAAAAGAAAGGAATTGTGCACCTTTTGCACCCAGAAAAATAATGTTTCCACCCACGAATCACACAGCAGAAAAAAAGGGCGGACGCTTGAAAAAACCTAACTTTTTCTGCATCAAGGGCCCCAATTTTGTACTTCCGTTAAAATTTCGAAATAATTTTTCTGTAATAGTATATAATCTTCTCTTATACTAGTACATTGCTCCCTAATACATACGTACACGAAAAAGTGAAAATGATAATTCCCAATAATTACACCACCGCGAAAAACCAGCAAGTTAACCCCAAAATAACCACTCGGTCGAGTTTTTCCAACCCTGGTTATCCGACACTCCAATTTCAGCCATGGGAAGCTGCGATAGAACATTTGTGTTCTCCATTGCATTAATATCAACGGAGAAGCATTGTTTTTTAACTCTTTATAACCTTCAAATATTTCTCGCTGCTTGACAAAACATTTGGAAACTAATCAAATATTTTAAAAAAACAACTCTTTTGTAACTTACATATCTCCTTCTAAAACAATGGCGTCCGAGGCACACGAAACTTACCTGCAACACAGAAAAAAAAGCATGAATACAACAAAATACGTATCTGAATAACGATCAATAACATGTGTACACTGGTTACAATCTAAGAAATTGGAAGATAATTTATTACACAAATTCTCCTAATTCCCATTCACAAAATAATTCTCATAGATCACAGAATAATTCAAGAAATGCAAGAGAAAAAACTAGGTTTCGTCACAAAACGTACAGTGCTATTTCGCAGAAAGACCGAATACATTCTTCATTAGTTCCTTTCTCGCACATTACACCTACAGATTTATCAGTCCTGATAAGTATCGTGCGTTAACATGTTTATCATTATACATTCAATTTCAATAGTTTCCTACGGTTGTGTCGCAACCTCTCGCTGGCGCACTTCAAATCGGGGAGGAGAGCCAGCACATTTGGCGCGCTCGTCCCCTCCTCACCCCAACGTATTGGGCAGAGCTGTTGCTTTCGCGAAATGCGCGTCGCCGCGCCGCACAGACTCTCGCGCGGGCGAACTCCGCCTCGCACGCCGCCGCGTGCCAACGCCGGGACTAGGGCGACACCGCCATACCTGAGCCTCGCGCAGGGCGGGGTCGCTTCTGAACACTGGGAATGGGAAACGCCGGAAGTGGCAGAGTTACCAGGCACATGCAACGTGCAAGAAAACATTCTTATTCGCCTTGCTACATTCAGAGGCTTCCTTGAAAAATTGGTAAATATGTAATTCTGGTTCTTTCAGCGTTTCCCATTTCCCGTTGGCTTTTTTTTTTCAATTTTTTTTTTACTTAAAAATGTAGTTTTGATATTTTCTTTCAGCTCTGCACCCCGTTTCTTTAACAAGATTAGGTGAATGTGAATTAAGAACAAGAGATAACTGAGCATTCTTGATACCTGACACCAGAAATCTTCCCATGTAAAAATGCACATAATAAATTTTTTTTAAAAATCACGTGTAATAAAAACGAGCTACAGGATTTCATACAACAGTCCTCCTGCCCCACAATTAGCCATCCCTTCTCACTCTTCATGCATCTACCAACATGAGAGCTCAAGAAAACGTGCGCCACTAATTGGTAGCGTGGGAAAGTAACATGAGCACAATGACGTGGAATATTATTTCCTCCTCTAATTCGAAGTGCATTCTAGCAGTAATTTGTAATATCCGGGAGTCAACGTTTTTAAGATGAATTTTCCCATCCTTTAATGTCAACTCTCTCACATTTCCCTAACATTGTAGTCATTTTCCCCTCCTATATCAGACATCAAAAATTCCACATCTGACCACAACAAATTTGCCTTTTAAGATCTATTGAGCTTATTAGCATTTTTTAATATACCGGTGAAATATCCATTTTCATTTCGTTGATTAGAATCACATGCACAGAAAGAGTTCAATACTGAAATACGCCCAACAACTGCAACACTTATTACTGGAAATGACACAACAGAATCTAGCAGATTATCAATTGGACATCGTTCATCCCAGACACATAATTTATAACACATCGCACGAACACCGGACGGGGGAGGAATTATCTGGTGATGAATGAGACTGACGAATTGATGTAAAATTGATTATGTGTTATAGCAAAATCATTCAAATGCATGCCGGAAATTTAAAGTAATCAGATATAATTACATGTATAATTTATTTTCGTATCACATATGTAACAAGATAATAAGCTCAGGAATTAACTCCTTGAGACTAGTACGTAAGTGCAGTTCGATAAGATAATTATTTTGACTGTTGCGTTCTCCTTCGATTACCAAGAGTAGCCATTCGTTCACATCCATTCTAGGACCCAGGCGTCTTTGCAGTCAGTAAATGAGTGACCGGTAGCAGAGCGGTCAATGTACTCCGGGAGACTGGGTTCACATGCTGAGTGATTTCTGCAATGCGCGCAGTCCACATATTCTCGGAAAGCGATTACCACATCTGCCAGTTTGAATACGGTACATATACATCTGCCTCTCATTCCATCATTTACTCGTACTTCATCCTCAAAAGTCGCAACAATAACCACTCTCTCCCGTCATGATTCACTTCAACTGCGGCCGCTAGTTCCCCTACGCCTCGTTAAGCAAACCAAAGTTACGGAATCATTCAAACGCTTATCGACCGGCCGCACTAGCGTATATAGTTGCGGGTTTCCGACTGAAGCTTAGATGGAAATGCTCTTGAATTGATTTCCAACAGTGGTGGATTTTCGACACCAGCTAAGTAGCAGAGTCAAAAGACACCAGTCCTTAGATTACAACCGCAAAGGCTGAGCAGAGTGCCCGTTTCTGAGATTTCCTCCTATCAATTTCAGACCGACGCCTGACCACTACCATGAACCAAGGGTCGCGAACCGTCCGCGAAGGATAGAAACGAAGGACGAAAGCGAAGAAAACAAAAACACAATGACGAAGGAGGACACGAAAATAAGGACGAAGGGCATGAAGGCGAAGGACGACTATTAGTCGGGTAAAAATACGACAGAAGAAAAAGAAAATATACCGAAGGACAAGACGATCACGAATAAAAAGGAGAAAAAATAAATTAATTAATTAATTAAAAAACAAAAACAAAACACGTTAGTTCTCCGCGCTTAGGTCGATTGCGCGGACGCCGCCGCTTCTTTTACGTAACTGGCGGAATGTCTCTTTAACAGCTCCGTCGTTTGGGACGCGGACGCTGCCGCTTCTCCAGTCATTATGCGGGCGCAGCAGGGCGAGGGGGGGGGGGACGAGGCCAGCCTTTGGACCGGCAGCCCCCGCAGCCGCTGATACGCGCGGCGGATTGCGTCCTCGCGCGCGAGGTCGCCGGGGACGGGGCGCGGGACGATGCAAAAAAACACTAGCCCTGTGCCCCACATTATCGAGGAGTCCACACAGGCCGCCGCGCGACGCTCGTTAACAAGCACTTTTGCGAAAAATTCTTCTATTACTACAAAGAGTTCTACACATTTTCAACACGTTTCTTCTGATTTTCTTGTGATTCACGCGCGTTTTGTTTAGTAAACAACTCGTTACGGACTCCGTGTTCCAATAGTAATGGTTAGGAATTGTATTGGCAATCGTCCTCGACATTCATAATTCCCCTGCAACTAATTTTTATATCAAAAAATTCATTTTTCTTCGAATTCTTAACATAGTTTTCATCTCTATCGGATTCACACGCATTTTGTTTCGTAAGCATCTCATTATATTCCACATATAATTGTTACGGATGTAGCCATGAATATGCAATTACTGAATTCATTTTTTCGAGATTTAACAACGAGCTCTAAACACAAACTCTTTAAATTCATCACATTTTTCTATAGATATCGTTTCGATGTACATGCATTTTTTTAGTAAATTGCTCATTATACACTGGTATAATTGTTATGACTTTAGTTATGAACGATTGGAAAATAACCACATCCTTCTTCTTCTCGCATGTTACTTCACAGTTTTAAGTCCAAAATGCGCGGAGTTTTTTGGAAATTTGACCTCATGCATCCGCTTTAAATCTTGTTAATATTTTGTTCTGTATTCACAACATCAGGACTACCAAAATTAACACACTTGAAAAAAAATACCTATTAGCAATGTAAAAGCACGGTAAATATGTAGCAACTTATTTCTGCCATTTCTCTCGAGAACATGCTGTCCACAGCCAAAGCTCTCCTTTCAAGTATGAATTTCGTTAATCATCTTTCGTAATACTAATGATCTCTTGCCAAGGTCAGGCCTGGAGTTATAATGTTGTCTAGAGCAAAGCGATTTATTTTTAAGATGCTAAAAGTTTGGAAATTTTGCAAGAATGCTGAAAAAAATATAATTACCAACCTTCACGAATTGGACACAAACTTTCTCAAAACTCAGAGCTACAACCAAGATCTCCACTGTTGATCGGAAGTTGTTTTCTCTGAATTATGAGTTTTTCGGGTGTATTACCACACTTAATTTAGCAGACCAAAAACTTAAAATGTTGATCAGTCGACTGGTGTATCAGTTCAAATTACGTTTATCAATACAAAAAATATGAAGGTAAGTTAAAAGAATATTACACATTTTTATCCTTAAAACCGAATGCCGCATTCTGAATGGAGAAATAAATTATCATTAGGGGTACTCCTTTGGCAATTATGAGATTTGAACGTTGCGCGGATAACTAACACCTTTTCAAAAGTTTCTCAATCGCTACTATTAATATATAACTTTGCATTGATTTATAATACCTTAATATAAACTCTCCATGATTTATACGCTAACAATAAATGTTTTCCCCCCAATTTATAAGAAACCGTATCGTGTACTAATGCAGGATAGAGTTCCCAATTCTGGATTCAACAGATTGAAAACGAAAAAATTGAAGTTTGAAGATAACATAAAAACAGATTACTGACACACAACTTTTCATTGTGTAACTCAAAAATAGGAAGTTTGTATAACCTCGAACGTTAAAGCACTATCGATATTCTACGCATGCGCAAACACCCTATTGATGTGTCTTAGACCGTCAAATGCCGTTTTTGTCTCTAAGGACAGAGGTATTGGCAGACAGAGTCTACGGTGACACCAGTTTTGGGGGAACATGTGAGAAAATGAAAGGAAACAAATAGGCCCAAATTCAGTATTCCACAAAATGAGATCTTTTACAACTTTCTATTACATTTTTGGAAATTTAGTTCTTTTGGGTGCTCTAATCCGTGGTCAGAAAAGTGCGGAAACCCGAAATCAATATAAAATTCAATTGAAGGAAAAAGCCAGAAAAAATCTTACTGTATTGTGTGATTTTGTGTACAATTAATCTAAACACTTAGAAATATTAGAATTGTTGCTCTCGGGCAGTAAATCTGTAATGTTGTAGCGTACAGAACAGGAACTGGCCGTAGGAAATTCAGTTGTACTATGAAGTAATTTTCACTTCTAAAACAATAATTCACAACTTGCGGAGTTTTCGCACAGATTCAGCTAGTGAACTATTATTAGAATTGTTACTAATACGTGTATTTAATTATACTACCCAATCCGTTATTTACTAATCTAATAAAAGAGCCTAGTACTGATGTAAAGTGAACAGTGGCTGACGTGCTTAGCATCGTTTATATTTAGGCAGCTTTCAGTGTCTAAAAAGACGTTTTATCTTTTGCCTAGCAGTCAGGCGTTTGACAGCCTTCGTTTCCCTTGGGTAGACTCACGTCAACTCTGAGCATTTTAACGTGGAATTCCATTTCGCCGTGCTTTCCTTGTTTTTCCAGAACGCGGCCACCGTGCGCACGTTTTAATTATGCCTCCCCCTGACGGCAAGCGGCCCCCCGCCCTTTGTCGGGCGACGCCGTCCCCAAGAAACCGAATTGGCACGGAAACTTGGCGTCGCCTCGGAATGCCGCGCGAAGACGCACGCGGGGCCCCGCTGACGTCCACACACCGCGGGAGCCATTTCACGCCGTGAGTAACGCCTTTGTTTCGGGCGCATATGCCCAATTCATTAAAGGCTGCCCCGCGAAAAGGGGTTGCCAAAGGGCGCGCAGAAGCGTCAATGCAACATGGGACCGCCTTCATAGTAAGCGCTGGTTTGCATGTGCTTAATATCCAAAATCAGGCTTTGGATCAAAGTTTTTTGATGATTTTTTATTTAGCAAATTATAGTTATACATACAAAAAAAATCCCACACATAGGTTACTACTGAAATGCCTATGTCTCAGTAACTGCGCATAAAGAAAAGAATATAATTATAACCTACATGTCCTTTTTCTCATTAAAACATGATTTTTGAAAAACATTTTTTTGTCTATTCTAAAATTATGACTCGAAACGAGGCGGTTGTTTTGATGTATATGTATACTTTTCATCTATCCCTCCCCCACCCCTACCTTACCCCACCCTACCCCTACCCTTGCGTACAATTTCGTAACGAAGTTGCCTGCTCCCCTAACAGCGTTTAAGAATTTATTACCTGTAAGCCAGTTGTCAACGTTTTCACCGCAACTCTGAACCATGAAACACTTGACAATTTTCAAGTATACACCCTGCTCTGTTATCCAGTAAAATCCGCATGCACCCGAAAAAGTAAAACCGAAAAGTAAACGAAGACTTCACATAATAAAGCGCCTGCACTCCGCATGATTCGTTCTCCCAGGAAGTAACAGGAACCCCGTCTGGTTCCAAGCCAGACTTGGGAAGCGGGGGCGGGAGCAGAGCTTTGCTGGAAGCCACCGCCCACGAGGGCCGCGAGGCGCCCAGACAGCTGCCACGTAACGCGCGTCCGCACACACGTGTCCGCCTGCAGCCACATGCGACCCGCTGCGTTTGCGGCGCCTGTCACACACTCTGCGCGGGCCTCCCGTTTAGCTACACGCCCATTTTTTCGAGGAATCAGCAGCTGCGAATGGGGAACGCGGCGCTGACACGCACTCGCACGATAGGAACGCGGTTGGGGCAGCCCAGTCTAGCCCAGGTTCCAGACACGACACGACACACTCGTGATCCCTTAGTTATGACAAGTGGGTAGTACATTACGATCCTTCCAGTGTAAATCTACTAAACGTACTATTCAAGAATTATCGCAGAATTTAGATTTTTGGCATTTCGTTGAATATAGTTTTAAAAATATTACATACCTAATTCCATCATTTTACTTGCACTGTTTTGCATCCACTTCTTACGTAACGACAATGACATCTCAAGATTAACAGAAGGACCAGCAGCATCAAACATTAACTTTGACCTACGAATCGCAATTAACTCACAGACAGTACCGCGGGTAACACATCAGGATACAATAACCTACAACAGTTGATGAGAGGGAAGATTTCCAACAACACTCGCTCACGGCCGGGGGCAGTCGATCCAAGGGAGCCCGATTTCAAACAACACATTCCCTCCTCCCACAATTGATAACATAACAAGTCTCCATGCCGCAGAAATAACTTATAGCGATTAATTGGATTAGTAATAAATATGTTTCACTTCTATCAAAAGAATACAAATTTTGGGCCCCAATTGATTCGAGGTCTGGGCACGTTGCCCCAGCTCCCCCCCTCTCCCACCTTCTGGACGCCAGGAGCTAAGCCGCGCTTTCATTTGTTTGTTCCTAACTTCTTCGGTTATATACCTAACAAACGATATAATTATCGATACCTGAGTAATATCGAAAGTTTGAAATAATTTATACTTTTTGTAACAGAGGCATCCCTAACTTGGCACTCGTGACCCCTCATTTAAAAGTTTCATTCCTTTTCCTGAACAAACATTCCTAAAACCGCATTCAAATGAATCTAGGTATTGCAAAACTGACAATGTTTAACTTGACGATTTATGTTTATATCTGCAATGGTACAAATGGGGACGTTACTCTTGAAAGATAAAACACTCTTCACATGGATATATCCTTTTCCGCAGGAATTAGAAGATCAATGGTCACAGAACGGACACATGCCCTCCGAAAAACATACATTTATAGACCACATCATGAGGAGAATTCCAGCCCCCACCCCTCAAGTTCGGAAGATTACACAACACAATAAGTATACTCTGGGATTTGGCAAGAAATATATTTTGGAATTCTCCGAAGATTCCAATTTAGACTAATGAGATCAACAGTCAACACATCGTAGTTCATAAAAAAATGAGGTTTTTGCACTACGACTTGAAGATGCCTACAACAGCTGATGCAATCATAAACAAACACTGAAAGCAACCCCAACATATTCACGAACATTTCACAAACAACCTAGTTGAATTAATTTGGAGTATGAATAATGGTCTGAAATATGAACTCCACTTCCATGAATTTAAATTATCTGTATTAAGAGGTCCGATATCTCTGGTTAGAAGGATCATCATGGGCGATGTCTTCACCAACGTTGCTAAATATACTCTAAAATGTTTCCCGTTGTTCTTACAATTGCGGAAATTCACTCGGGATTCATTAAGAAAAGTCTGGAGAATGCCCTGATCCCAGAACGCCTCTAAGAGGTCGTCCGTAAAACATGCTCAGACGGACACATAAGAGTGACTTTGCTACTGCTTTGCACTCGCAATTTATAAAAATACGGATTTCAAATTGGAAGTACAGTCATCCGTTCACAGGAACTTGTATTTTCACACTATTAGGACGACGTTTTTTTTCTCTCACGTCTTTCTAAATTTGTGAACTAATTTGCCCAATGTTCAGTACTTTGAACGAATCGCAAGGAAACCAAACTCTGTGTTAAAACAATGCTTAAAAACCGGACGAGGGGGAAGGAGTGTTAAAAATCGCGGACGCCGCCTTATCGGACTACGGAATCAGCGAGGCGTATCGTCACGCGATAAGCGCACGTGCGCGGCGCGGTGCGGGGCGGGGCGGGGCAGCAGCCTCTAATCTGCCTACAGCGGCGGAGGCGGAGGCGGAGGCGGAGGCGGCGGCAGCAGCAGCAGCCGCCGCCGAGTCCCTCCGCCCCCGCGCGGCGCCATCTCGTTAGCAGCAACGAACCGAGGAAATCGACTTAGGAAGCCGGTCGGGGCACGTGTCGCCCGTCGCCTCGCCTGCCGACGCAGCAGCAACAGTTGCAACCGCAGCCGCCACCACCACCCACTCCCAGCCCTGGCCGCCACCAGAGGTGACTTACCAAAGATGAGTTAAAGATTTTTTTTAGTGTGTGTGTGTGTGTGGGGGGGGGGCTACCAATTACTATATCCGTCGAAATAAAGAAGCGATACCTGCAATTTAGAATGTGAGAATTGTTGTTACACGATTTTAAGTAAGAAAAAATATTGCTGTACTTTCAAAAATTCCAAGAGTTTAAGTTATTTTATGAACGCTTAAAATTGTTCAGATAATCACAGATCCAGAGCCAGGTACCAAACAAGGGTCTCCGACAAACAAACTACGAAGATGAATGTTTTATTAAAAAAAAAAAAAAAAAAAAAAAAAAAAAAAAAAAAAAAACAACATTCATATACATGTTACATTTTTAATGTTAATTATTTCGAACTTAATATACGCTTCGTTGAGTTACGATTATTGAAGTGAACAATCACCACCTTTTCAGAAAGTAATTGGTATAGTTCATTTCTATTCCGATACCACAATAATATTGATTAGTCAGCAATTCACATAACGACATAATAGGTATCTTTAATCTTCATTATAATCGGCAGTTGCAACGTCTTCATCTTCTTCCTCTTCACCACCTCCTCATCCTCCTCTGCGGCCGCCGCCGTTGTCTCCTCTTGCGCCGCGAGGGGCTTCGGCCGGCGCTAAGAGGCTCCGGGGAGAAGCCGCACGGAGGCGGACGGTCCACGCAACGCATGCGGCGATCCGCATTGTCAGGAGCGGCAAGAGGAAAAGTCGGCAATTTGTGACGGGAGGACGGGGAGAACGAGCCGAAGAAAGCCGACGTCGTCACAACACTTCCCATCTTCTCGGCATCAACGCTGTCAACAACAACGATCATCATTACTATCATTTACCGGCATGGTAGTTTTGACGGATTTTTCTCTCTTCATTTCATTACTTCAGATATCCCACCGCGGCGACACAAAAGTCTTGGATCAGGTCACAAAATTCCGAATCTGACATTTGCGAGAACTAGTCTGTGAGAAAAGAAGAGCCTTCTGCGGTCTGGGACTCGTGAAGGGTACTGGTCCGGCTTGGGCCAGAACTGGAGGAATTTCTGAAAATAACCGATCAGAGCAGTTGTGTTTAAGACTTATCACCCAGGCCTCAAGGAAAAAAAATTGAAACATCGGGACTCCAACCTAGGCTTCCGTATCTTCACCCGCAGATTCACCACTAACACCGCTGTCACACTCCGAGAAAGATGATTATTTGATTACAATCATCTGAAGAACAGTGAGAGCAGAGACGGGAGGGTGGCGGCGGCAGCGGATGCGAAGACTATGACGGCAAAGGTTCAATGTACAGGTGCGGTCCCCAAGACACTAAGTTCGCAGGTGTCCTATGGTGGAGTGGATGGCAATCTGAAGCCAACACATTCACAGCGCAGGGAAAGCGCCAGGCAGGACGGTTCAGTCGCATTTCGTAAGAAAAAATGCAGTAAGAATTTTGATACGATGCAAACTAGTTTCTCTTCCCAAGCGCCGATGAAAAAATAACGTCTAATAAGAGGAACAATATTAACCCTCACTAATAGCCAGTGATCATTAATGGGGATAAAAATCTGTCTCTTCAAGAAATGAACAAAATCATTTTTAGCACTCGCGCGTGGAAACTATCACATTCGTACACTGTTTACTGATAGTGCGATTTTGCAATTTCGGTACGTAAAAAAAAAAATAAATAAATAAATAAATACTGCGTACAACAATTTAAGAACACTGGTGCATCGTGAATTTACATGGCAGCTGATTCGCATATTGCAGATGATACGAAGGCTCTTCTGTACTACTTTCATGTTTTTACGAATTCTTATTAAACCGTACTGCAAGCGAATCCGATGAAAGGGTTCTTGGTTTACTGCCTTCTGCCGGCGTCGTCTTACCCGTTAACATTTCATTCGAACGCACGAGAAACTTTTTCTCGACGTGATAATGTAAGTAACTATTGCCTTCATAAACTCTACGGAGAAAATTCACATGACATGGGCATGGAATCACAATGTTCCATTTCAAGTTCGATAAACACAAATTCTATTTTAACAACCGCCTAAAAGATACCGATTGATAGAGTGATTTAACTAGTACTATGGTAATTCGCGCAGCCCGTGATCCGCTGTGTGTGTGTGTGCTGCTCCGGCATTCGCCAGGAAATGATGAAGGGAAACCATGGAAGAAACTGATCAGAGCAGTCTGGCATCAAATTCGATTGCAGACCGATGAAGCAAATCTCCGACGTATAACACACGAAGCAAATTTCCGACACCTTGCCGAACCCGCAATCTCCCAATCATCGGTACTGATCGATCCCTCGCCGTTACCGGTGATGGCGTATCTGGAATAGTCAAGCGTAGCCTTCAATAAAGAACTAATGTAATGTCAGGCGTCTACGTTGCAACCGACTCTTGTGTTCTAAACTTCGAAACTAGTGAAGTGCAACAGTGTGTGCGTTCTATGTGGGCACACTTCCAAGAGTTCTACTTCGTATTCTGAGTTCGTTTTGTCTGGTGTGCAGGCGATCATTTTCCACGGGTTATTAGCGTAACGAGAACACGTGTTCTGAAACAGGCGTCTTGGACAAAGAAATATTTTCAGAACGCTGCTGCTTTTCAAAAAACAGCGACGTACACTTCTGTGAATAATAAACCAATTACCACAAGAAGAAACTTGGGCGTTCGAGATTGGTAAAAATAACGTTCAGACATTATTTTAAACTGAATTTATAGAAGTCGTTTGTCTGTTGGTCCTTTGACACTAGAAGAAATATACTTTCATTTAACAGTTTCGGATTTTATACAGTTCGCTTGATGTATGGTTTTTTTCTTCACAATCTCGTTTTACTTTCAATATTCCAAGTCCAATTAAAGATCATTCGAAGTCATTGTCATTCTTCAAAAATGCACTCCATTTACCGACTTCAGATCATAATTATGAGGTGTCATGCAGTGCGGAGGAGAGGAATAACGAAGTGATTTAAGGTTCATAGTGAAGTGAAGTGAAGTGAAGTGAAGTGACGTGCAGTGCAGCGCAGTATTAATTGTACAATTGTTACAAATTAAACTGTACAACTATTTAGTGCGGAGTTAGATTATAAACGTTTCTTTTTCTTAATGTAACTAAACGTCTTATCAATAAGTAAGTTTATTATTATTATTATTATTATTATTATTATTATTATATAGTTTTAAGTTAATAAACGTTTTAATAAAAGTTTTAAGTTAGTTATACGGCCTTATTTATGTAATTACCTGCCACCGGGTTATACCCAAATTGCAGTTGAATATATCTTTACCTTTAATTCCACCTGACGAAGACAATGGCTAGCAGCTGCAATTACCGGGTTTATAGAAAAGTACGGAACAACAATAATATGCATTCGAGTATGAATAAAATTTTACTCGTTTGCGAGTTGAGGCATCGAGGGCCGTGCCTTCGCTCGTTCTCGCAATTCAATCGCGAGCGTGCCGTGGTGTATCATTTGCGCGACGCAGCGCAGCGCGGGGCGGCGCGAGGCGGGGCGGGGCGGGGCTCTAGGCGGCGAGGTCAGCGGCGATCGCGCTCATCAAATCGCTTGCGTCCACTTGAGCAGCCATTTGTTTCCATTACGCCTCCGGCGAGCGGCCCCACTGTGGCACGCCGCGCTTACCTACCAGCCGGGCCCTGATGGATGGGCAAGCCGCCACGAACGCACCCACGCAGAGGCCTCCAATAGTTATTCACTGAACTAGTACGGAATGCGAGCGTTCAGCGTTCGAATTAAATGTTGACGGGCGAGGCGACGGGCAGAGACCGGCATTTTGAAATGAGTACGGCAAGGACTTTCGTTTGATTTGCTTACATTATTTATCATTTTGTTGTTGTTGTTGTTGTTGTTGTTGTTGTTGTTGTTGCTGGAATTCAAGGAAACTTACAAGTGTATAAAATTGGGATCATTTTTAATATTCAAGTCGGTAGCTCTGATGATTCGCTTCGCCCCTTGAGTTTAGTCTATTTCGTAGTATTGAATCGTTTTATAAGGCCATGACTTCTTTACCGTACGAATACCGCAAAATTATACCTTCCAAACAATAAACTCCGACAGTAAGCACTACTTTGCAAGCATGAACTCTGAACAATTATGCTGAGAGGGCGCGGCGTGAGAGCGGAGACAACGCATTGCTGTCGCAAATCGAGTGTTTTCTCTTGGAATTTATTGTCGCATTTAGCCCTTTGGTCATGGTAATGAAATATAAAAGACATTTATTGCAGGATACTATTTCTAATATCCTCACCTTACTCTTATTCTTCCTATAAATCTCAGCCCATTCAAGCAACGCCACTGAGGGGAAAGAAATGCGCTGTTCTCAAATAAAACGCAGCAAAATTACTAACAAGTGTTCGATAACTTTAAGAATTATTCACGAAACGTGTTACATATAGCTAATATACACATAGTCCTCATATAGTCAATATCAAATGTCAAATGTATAGTAATTTTTCTCCAAGAAGGCATACGTGCTGTTAATGCAGGGAAAAGTCTTTTTCTCCAGGAATTCGGAAAATTTGTCGCGTTGAAGTCATATTCCAAACAGCAATCCGGTAACATTCATAGACTCCGTTTAGAGACTTGTCAATATTATTAATCTCTATTATCTAATCATGAACGTTATGAATTTCTTTATTACCAGTATTTTTGTTTTTCGAACTCAATTGCAGATGGTGAGAGGTGCAAGAGATCTTGACAGACTATTTTAGATTTACTTACCTCAACAAACTACTTCACTTGTAACATTGCTTTAAGCCTCCCCTAAGGCTCTTTTAACCCGAATGAGAGGAAAAGTGGAGAACTCCACAACTCAATTGAAATGTTCCAGACGCGAGAGGAAATATCAGTTTAAGTTGATGGCAGAAGCACATTCACTTCCTTTGAAGTGCTAATCTCCTTCGAGAGGCCCTCTGTCAAAGCAACCGCGGGTTCGGGTCAGCACTGAAGAACCCGTGCTACAGGGAGGTGAACTGACTCTTCTCAAGCCCAAAGAAACGCCTCATCGAAAGAATTGTGCTTGTTCCTAGTCTACGAAAATTAAATAGGAATCTCCAGTACATTAAGCTCTTTGACGTCGCAAGTATTTTCTTACTTTACATGCCCCAAGTGATCGCCGAGAGCTTCAAAGAGGAAAAAAAGGAGGGAATCTTGAGCCACGTCACTACAAATCGCACATCGAAAAGCCCCGGCTTCTCTCTTGCTCGATTCATCCTCCACGTTTGAAGACATTGTGTTTATAGTTTGTTTCAATAGATTCTTTTTTCAATTAGTTTACATTCATACTGTTCCACTAGAAATTAACTGCATTTCTGGAATAGGTTTCATTATATAAGTATGACGAGGAAGTGGATGAATGAGTTGTAATTACCATTTCGGAGGCATATCAGAGAGAAAACACAAGCACACCAATCTAAGATTATTTTTAAGTCCGTAATATGAACCTTCAGTGATCTACATTTTTTTAAAAAGTTTTTTCTCCATACTTTAGAAATACTTAAATGAACCAACCAACCAATACGTGAAAGCTTGCGGGATATATTTTTGGAACGAAACATTCATCCTGACATTTGCAGTGTAAATTGCTATAAACAATAAATCATGTACAAATATTATTCCAGCCATCTCCACGAACTCCTGCGCGTCGCGTCGTAAGCGGTCGCGGCGACCTCAAACTGGAGGCGCCCCGTTCTAAAAGGGGAACTGCTTCGCTCTCCGGCGCGTGGGGCATGGGGTGTGGGGGCGGGAGGCGTGCCGCAGCGATAGACAGACGCACGACGGCGACGCGCGCGCAACTTCACGCACGACGCAGCGTCGTCGCGGACGATTGCGCTGCCCCAGCGGAAAGTCCCCGCCGCGCGAGAGCGTGGGAGACCCACGAAAAAAGAACTGCTCGCGACAGACGTTCACAGCTCCGACGATGTATGGACGTAAACTAATTGAAGAAAAAGATCTATTGAAACAAACTATAAACAGAATGTCTTCATATGTGGAGGTTGAGTCGAGCAAGAGAGAAGCCGTGGCTTTTCGATGTGCGATTTGTAGTGACGTGGCTCAAGATTCCCGCCTTTTCCCCCTCTGAGGGTCTCGGCGATCACTTACGGCATGTAAAGAAAATACTTGCGACATCAAAGAGCTTAATGTGCTGGAGATTCCTATATAATTTTCGAAGACTAGGAACAAGCCACTCGAAACCATAATGCGAGCCATACACAGGCAACTCAGGCTTCGCGAGCCGGCTGTAAGATTGCCACAGCTGGTACCTGCTTGCTTGTACAATGAATCGCGATATTTTGGTCCCAGGCAACTGTTGGCTCGTCAAGTTTGGTTTGCCTCACAATGGGCTGCTAAAGAGTCCTATTCTCAAGCGAGGCTTGCAAGTGGGGCTTGTGCCGGTTGCAAATAGTTCGCGTTCGAATTGTTCCCACAGGTTGATGCACCGTGGATAGGTCTGAAGCGCTTGGAGGAAGCACGGAAAACATTTATTCGTAGTGTAGCAGCTATATGAATGCCTTAAACTTTGCGAATTAAATGTTTCGTATTACGGACTTCCTCCGGCCTTAAGATAGAGATATCTCACTGATATCACACACTATTCAAACTAATAACTAAACCTATTCCAGGTAGGTTATTAGTCACTAGGAGACAAATGAGAAATATTTTTTTTAAAACAACCATCCATTGCAACAAACTATTAATAGAATGTCTTCACATGTGGAGGACGAGTCGAGCGAGAGAGAAGTCGAGGCTCTTTGATGTACGATTTGTACTGACGTGGTTCAAGAATCCCTCTTGCTTGTCGTTAAGCTCTCAGCGAGCACGTGCAGCATGTAAAGCAACAAAACACTTAAGACGTCACACATGATGTTTTACAAACTGTTCTCGGTTTTAAACACTGATCTAGAACGAAATCTTAACCCTTGGTTACCAAGGGTTAAGATTACGATTAAGGATACAACAATAACAAAAAAAGTATACTTCTCCAAACCAGATTTACAAAACTATAGGTTCTCCATATTCCAACACGGTTTAGAATCTTCTATCAATTGAATGTAGTCAGTTTAACTTCTGAAATACTTATTTCACGATTTTGGTAGACTTACTAGAGAACGAATTACGGTTATTATGCGTTCCCATTCTAATGAAGAAACAAAGTTGTCAGCTCAGATTTGACCGTGTTGACCTGAAACGCTTCACTTAACCTAATTCAGCCCCGTTGCGCTGGGACAAGATCTTTTTCCAAAGTCCTAATTCAGAAGAGAAAATTGCCCGCAGCGACCCGGCTTTGAACAGTACTAGCACAAAGGAGATTCCACTCGAAGCGGAAGCTCTAAAATAGCGTGTGTTACGTTGGCGTGACTATATCAAACATTCACGACGACAAATGACAGCCCCTAGAGCAAACTACCGTGTGAAGGGAAGAGATAAATGGGTCATGAACAGCTGTGAAATGTGGACGAGGCGGCGAGTCCAGACGCCAAAGAGTTTTGCATACTTCATGAACTTACCAAGAGACGGCAAAACGCTCCATGTTCTTATCACATGGAGTATTTGCATCGTATTGCAATGGGGAGCACACGGCGATAAAAAATCGTCGCTCATGTCTTTACACCTCTTACCCGAGTGTGCGAAGAAAGTAGGATCATTTTTTCATAGACTTACTGAGTTGCTTCCTCTTTCATACATTTAATCATTTTTTTTATCAAAAACCTAACCATTTTTAACATGACAGTGATACTGGCCGATAAACGTGCCCACTGACATATGGCGGACATGAACGTCAAGTATTCAAGTTTTACAACACTAATTGAACTTTTACACTTAAATTATTTTTTTGTAATACAAGAGAATCAATATTAGAAATATAAAGAACAGTTGAAGCAAATATTTTGTAATTATTCACACCTATAAACGTATACTTTTGAGCAAACAAATCAAACTAGTACACCATGAATAAAAGCCTTTTGGATCAGCGCGGTTTTTGTTTCCGAACTGAACGACTATCTTATTAACATAATTTTAGAAATTCTGCATTTCCTAACAGAAAAACAGATTCTTTCTAGAAACGTTCAAAATCAACTGCAATTTTCTCTACTGAGCGTATTTTCGACAGCACAAAATGCGTTAATGTCGTAATTACTCTTTTTCCACGCCACATAATCAAAGCGTAGCAATAGTTTGCTAATAACCGAGACCAAATGCACTTAATTCTTTGGAAAGGGCACCGTGAGAGCACTATGGATAGAATTCGAAAATTGTTGCAACATATCGCCTCGCACGATGTTAGAAATCTTCCGAAATATTCTCAACTTTCTCCTTCCGTTTGTTCGAATGCTAGATTTCAGAACCCAAACAAGTTTCTAACTTTCTCGTATCTGCAACGAGAAAACCCTGACGGTGGAAGGTAGCAATGAAGATAAAATCAGATTTGCAGCCTCTATCAGCTCAACGGGGGCGATGTTCTCTTGTAGATGGGCGTTAACGTTTCAAATGAATAACCATTTTATTTTAAACAGATCAAAAAATTCAAAGTTCTACCAAGTAATCAAATTTACAATAGGCATTTATGAGTGATGGAATGAATAGATCCGATTACTAGAGAATTAAAAAAACCTTCACATATTAGAATATGGGGAAAATGTTATAGTTACTGTGAGAAACGATGGAATGTTCTAATCATCGCTGGAAAGTTGATGTCTTTCGAATTACTAACTAAAACTTGCAATTAGAATACTCATGATGAACATTAAAATAAACGTGGAAATTGGTACCACATTGGGAACCATTCTCAAATACAGCAAAACTTAAAATTGTAGAGAAATTAACTAACGTTGTACATCTATGAACTCCTGAATTATGTTCCTAAAGCCACTACACTCGGCAGATTCGAAGTGTGAACTTCCCGATGGAGGCAAATTCTAGCAATGGCAACATCCACATAGGAGACGCAAAATGAATATAGATTAGTATATTCAGCCAACAGTGACACGTAGTGGCATTTTGGAATAATACGATCTCAAAAAGTAATCCAATGATCCCAATATTACGTTAAAAATTACAATAACTATTTAAGTCCAGCTTATTAATATAACTATCAAGTATACAAGAAAACTGTTGTTGCGGCACTTAGTGTCAACCCTTGGTCGAGGAGAGTTAAGAAGCTTTTTATTGGAGGAGGAGGAGGAGGAGGGGGGGGGTTAAGGAAAGTAAGTGCAATGGGAAAGGAAGCTCACATTCATGAATCAATTATTGAACGACAGAAACGGATAAATAACCCCCACGTCTTCATCAATTTATCCAATTCAACAATAAAATCATGAGACCTTGCAATCTACGAACGTATACAATGTCCACCTAAAACAAAACAAATTCGACGTCAGCCGCGAGGAACGGGAAAGAAGGGGAGGAGGGGGGCGGCCTCTCGCGTGCGCAGCTCGCTAAGCCGGCACCCACAGCCCTCACCCCGCCTCGCCCCGCCTCGCTGCGCTGCCTTGAGGGCAAATTGCGCGCATCCTCCCACTTCCCGGGCCGCGAAAACTCCACTTAGAAATCTTATATCCCCACGACCCAGAGGAGAAATCAGCTAATGTGAATAAACGGTAGGTGTCATGGGTATTCGAAGAACAGTTAAAAATGAAAAAACTGAATGTTCATTACGTCTCTCGACAAATAAAATGCAAAAAAATAAATACCACAATCTAAAGCATTCCTCCCCGCTTCTCTTCTAGCATCCACTAGCTTCAAGGACAAATATTTAAGCAATACAGCAATCACCCAAAATAAGGCTAGTACGAACATTGGGATAAATAAAAGTGTGGTGACATGTTCTACCACATTTGGCAAATGAATGCTACTTTTCGAACATCTTAAAAGATCACGAAAGTAATACTCCACACATCGACGCTGCCTCGACAATACTTCCGTATGTAGATACATGTGTGTTTTTGGGCCCACAGGTTTTGTCGTGGCAGCGATGATATGCAGTTCTTATTCAGTGTCCGTTTGGACTTGTAATGACAATTACAATTTAGATACTTTCACTATTCTTCTCGAAATTTGCCTGGAGAAAAGTCACAAACTAACCATAATACCCTAGACGTCAGACCGAAGTCACAGATGCGGAACAACAAGGAGTAAGTCATTGTAAGGGGCTCGTTTTGTCTCGGCATCTGTAACACGTTCGTTGTACTCGTGTTATTGTTGAAAGAGCGGCAGAAAAAACATCAAGGTTATGCACTTGTGGGTCATTAAACATGCATAAGTGAAGTAGTGTTCGTGCCAGCATCAGAAGTTGCAGCTACAGGAGCTCAAACCAACGTGCCAAAGACAAAATAATTGCAAGAATATAGAGGTTGTCTTAAAAGGCGCCCAACGCAAATACGTCTCTTGGAATTACAGATATTTATTTTTAAATATGTCGATATACTGACATAAAATTTGCTCTGATATATTGTAATGCATCAAAACAATTTACCGATTTTTAATAAGAAATATGTCTTAAAATTATTTCAAGAACAGAACTCATTATAATTAAACAGAAAATTTATGAATTTTTATGTGAATGTGTGATGCACGATGCGTTATGAACACGAGCTCCACGGATACGCACACACGCATACACACCGGCCTCTGCCCCCTCTCCCTCGATTTCTGCCCCAGTTGTTTGCCCTTTCCTATCATTTTTCCTTTTTCAGTCCTTCAACCAGTTTTCGGCCACCATGCTCGCAAGCCGAGCTTTGAACAAAGCCGGGGGGAAGAAACGAAAGGGGTTTTCCCCGACATTTTTTGCCTCCTCTCCCGTCGACGAACATCTGCTTAGGACCTGCCCTTCACCTGCTTCCGTTTACCCTTTTCCAAGTAACAAGAAACCTCCAGAGATGTTCCCAGAAAATGTTTTGGTCCGCTCCTTTGCTGTAGTCGATGTACGTACGTATAACTTCATAGTACGGAATATTTGAACAGCTACACATTTCTTTTGCAATTTTTGAATGAGTTAGAACTACCGCGCAGCCCTCATTTAAGAAAGAAAAGAAAAACACTTTAAAAATACGTTTAAATTTTAGGGTCACGCTGTTTGGCAGTTATGTTTGGCGTGCGAGTCACACGAATTGAACTTTCATCGGATTTGTGTATCTGAATTACACATTCCCCAGATTAGCACAGTACGCTTGAAAGGCGGTGGCTACCCGACTGACCCAGACAAACAGCCGGGGCGAGAGCGCAGGTAGGCGAACGCACAAGCGCAGGTGAGCCGTTCGAATCGGTGAGCAGGGCAGTCGAGCGAGGACAGAGGCGGCGGCGGCGGCGGCGGCGACGAGCCCGCTCATGGAATATGGATGGAGGAGCACATCTCCGGCGACGGGATATTCATGACCCCAGCTCGTCTGCCACTACGTACAGACACCTGCCCCTCAGAAGAGAAACTGCGGCCCTCTGAGCCGAAGAAGCACAAACACCAATCCCCGGGTCCTCTTATTAGTGCCGCATGCCGTGAAAGGATGTAGGAGTTTAACACTCACACTTATTATACTTCCAAGACACATTCCCAGAATAGAACAATCGTAATTACTTACATTTTTTACTATGCGATGTTCAAAACGTCAAGAACACATTGTGAAAATTTTATTTTCCAAAACCAATAAATGACTGCAACCTCAAAACCTTATCTATTTCCTCGCGACGCCTGGCTCGAGAGTGACAAACTTGCCCAACTAATTCAGTATCGTCGGGCCCCCCACCCACCTCTACACAACGCCTGGATGCATTTCATTTCCCTCCTCAACAGCTGTGGAATGAACTACATGGTCGTTAACATTACTACGGCATTGGCACAATACGACATTGGTATGTGAATGCAACTCTGCCAAAATGCAGTTTTAGGTTCTCCTCTGACCTTTCCTCGTTTAATTGTGTCCTCTCTGCTAACTATGCTTAACCCACTTCACACAAAATTAACATTCAACGGATGCACGTCGTCAGGAATTACGCTGCACTACTTTTAATCAACCTTACGTCCTTTAGAAGAAAGTACGTGTGACGAAACTCACACAGCATTTATAATGTCTCGATTCAAATCATGTAATGTGAGGCATTGCTTTCTCCGTAACCTTGAATTCGTGTTCCTATGAGTTACCACGCGGAGATCAGTAAACAATGAAGACATTTTCTTTTAAAACACACGTTAGCAACACAAACATAATGAAATATTAAATTACTGTGCCCAAATTATTGCATTTAGTCTTTCCATTAGAGTCACTCTTAAATATTATTTTTAAGGAAACCAAAAAAATTCATTTAAGTGAATACGCAAATAGCACAGACAATTCTAAGAATTCTTATGAGACATTACGTCGGCCGTCAAAGTTCGCGAGATTTAATGTGCTGTTATCAATGCCCATATTTTCTCAATGTCGCTTAGGAGACGAGAGAAACGCATCGGCATTACGATTAACCAATTCGGTTAAGTGCGCCTCATCCCATCACTGACATTTGGAAAGTTTAATTTATGCAATGAGCTCAACATTACCCAATAAGTCAAATACTTTGATGTTTACATTACAATCAAAGAAAATCGTATAGCTATTTCTGCCGCTTCTTGGGTATACAATAAGTCACTGAAGATTCTTCTAATAACAGATGCATCGACATAATAGTCTTAATAACCTATAAATACTATTGTGACTCTACCGAACACTGTTAACAATAGTCATATATTGACAGAAAGACTAAGCAGATGAATGCCCTGAATTACGCGCTTGTTTTTAAAATTGATATCCAGAATGGTTCTTGGCACGAGCGAGTTAACTCGAAACCAAGGACAGCGACATTACAAGATCTCGGACATCCCCGAGCTTCTAGGAAATCCAGGAAATACTATCGGAAACAGAAGCACCGCTGCCCAAAACTACTCAATTCAACATTAAATAAGTTCGGCACCAGTGTACCGATATTATTGTCGATCACATTCCTCGATTGAGCGAGACGCTGGCCTCTTCCAGATCGGTGTGTGTCAGCTACGAGAGGGAAGCTACGGGGCGTACTGGACCAGAGCGCCTCACTCTAGATTAAGTGGAGATGTGAAGTGAATGGAAAGATAGCACGCGATATGCGATCTATCCATAAACATGACAGTGGACTTTCGCCTGGAAGCGGCCAGGAAAACAAGGAATCGACCTGATTTGTTTCGTCCGTAAGTGATTAAGGATCAGAGCAGCCCATCAATAAGCTACCTATGGGCGCCACAAATTCACTGATTCTCAACATACTTTAAAGGCCCTCCAGCTACCAAGGTTATTGATATTGCTTAACACATCAAATAAATTGATGTGATGCAACCCGCGGCTCCCTCTACACGCTTCCAGCTACCAACATAGATATTTTACATTCTAGTACATCAACATTCCCAAGATCAGCATAGCGAATACTGATCTAGTTCGACAAGTGCCCGTGGGCCCCTAGTTTAAAGATGGACTCAAGTAAGCCGGGTTCGCGAAGTTAAACCAGAGTTGCGAGCTGCCCCTTTGTGGGAAGAACGGCTACACATTACCAAAACAGCGCTAGTACCGGCTACTCGTGTACGGCCACCTTACGGGCTTCCTCTCCCCTTTTTCCCTAAGACACGAACAAGCCTGGTTCGGGGCGGTTAAATGAATCCCGCCGCAACCGGCTCCGTGCGGAAACCACGAGCCGGCGACAGATCAAGCAAGCAGCTCAGAGCGCAGCGGGCGCCCGCCCCCATCGCCCAGGGCCCTCCGGAGGAGTCCCGCGCGCGGCGCGACAGGCGTCGGTGGCGCTCCGAAATAAGCGCGGCGCGGCCGCGGCCCGGTTACGTTCTGGCGGCGGGGCGCGTTCTAATCGGCGGCCGCCCATGTGACTGCACGTGACGGCGGGGCCGCCGCCTCGGCTTCAGCGCGGGGGGCCGCGCGGCGAACGGGGAGCATGGCGGGCTAAGGAGATGGCGACGCGGGGTGGGCGGGGCTGGATGAGTTGGGTGAAGGGGCGGGGGCTGGGCAGTGGCCGCGCCGTGAGGGGACGAGTCCACGCGCCTCCCTTGCGACCGCGGGCGCAGGCTGGATGGCGAAGCCAAGACCCATGGGGGGGGCGGTCGCCACGAGGAAGTCCACCTGATGGGTAACACATCACAACGGCAATTTTGTTTATAAAGTTACAAGGGAGCGCCATGTCGAGAGGATTCTCTTCTACATCCACTTTTAAATGCCCGTTGTTTTGTACTTTATTTGAAATTTTTTTTCATTAACTTATATCGGTCTATTTAAAAATAACATACGGTCGTTTGCTGCAAAAAATACCTGCCGAAGCCAAACAAACAAAATTTCACGACCCTTTCCGCTCAATTGGCCCGCTTCACACCCTCATTCAAAAACTTCTTAATGCGGGACGAATGCCCGGCCCCCACTCCTGCTCTAAAGGTCAGGGGTGGAGATCTAACTGCTGGGATACAGGACAAGCCAAGTAAGCAGAAGCTTAACACCACCGCCTATCAGCATCCACTTTGGCGCTAACGACGTGAGTACCGCTGAGAAACTAGGGCCCGGGTGGACGTTTCCAACCTTCACCATGAACCTTAGATCGTCTCCGTTCCTCCGTCGGTTCTCCTCTACAGAGGACTTTAAGGGTGATGAGATGACGTTGGGAAACAGTCAAGCTGTCCTAAGGAAAACATGCTCGCCGCACACCTATGCCTAAGGAACACATACCCATTTGCTCGGACGGACTCCGACCAACGGGTGTTTGCCAATCAGAATGGTCCATGCATTCGAATGATCCTAAGGATGGCAGCCGGAGCGGCGCGGCGCCAAGGATTGCTCTGCCGCGCCCTTTGCCAGAGCGTTTGCTCCACCTGCCGGAAGTTTACTCCCTCGGAAGGACGCAACTCTAATCCCTCCGCAACTCTAATAACCCCGTCTACTTTTTGTACAGGTACGAATAAAATGACGAGAACACAATTTTTTTACAAACGTGAACTGCAGGATCTAGCGACGGTTTGCCGCAACTAAGGTAGCTGCTGTATGCTCTAGCTCAAAAAAAAAAAGTATACAAGGGCGCGCCAAACCCTTCAACTTTTCTCACGAGAGCACACCGGGCACTTCCAACCGTCAACGAAATCAACGATGGTCCGCTGAGTACGTCTTTCAGCTGTCCGATGACTGTAATGGGCAATGGAGGAGGAGGGGAGGGGGGGGGGGGC
>BOPP01000025.1:3586124-3678579 GCA_017312745.1 Gryllus bimaculatus
ACACACACACACACACACACACACCTTTGCACCACCTGGCGGAGGAGAGCCGCTAAGAATACACGGGCGTCCGAGAGCCGGCGCCATTGAGGGCGACTGAGGTGGAGGTGCGAGGCTGGACCCTTCTGGATATCAGCCGAGGGCGGGATTCACAGGAACAGCTTAAAGCCATCTTTACACGGTCATGTTTTCTGTACAGAAAGTGGATGGGAAAAGGACGTTGCTTTCTACGCGTTATGTTTCGGTTCCCAAACTGGATGAAAGTGATTCCAGCGTTTTGCACGGTCATTTCTGGTCTTTGATCGTAATCTTAATTAAAATACTTCCTCCGGACGAAGCAAAAAGCGTTTAAGATCAAAAATTTGAACATCGCATGTATGGTAACAAATTAAGTTAGGTTATAATAGGACAGCATGGAACGCGAATACATTAAGAACAAAGCAAATACTTTATTCTCACTCACTACATAATCACTTCACATTGCAATTCAACATATCAGAATGCTTTCGAAACTACAAAATGAACAATTCGCACCACACGCAGAACAAACCAGAGAACGTTCCGAAAAGTGACGCCAGGAGCGCGGTAGTAAAACTGAATGAAATCTGTACTGAAAAATGAAGCATGCGTCATTTTTTCGTACAAATTACATCCAGTCTGCTCTGTCTCTCTTCGGTACCGCCGAAAAATCATGAAAAATGATAGAGTAAAACAGGCTTACTTGTTTAAAACACATGATTTCGTTTCACGAACAATTTCGAGAGTTTTAAAGGCGGCACTTCACATTCTGCATTCGCCGAGCAGCCGACTACAATTCACCCAATCCCGAACAGTTGATGTTTTCGACCAGTGATCGCTTCCTTCGATGTGTCCAAAAGACAGACGCCGTGGGTACGGCGAGCACCGAATGTTCGTCACTCGGCAAATAGCAAGCAACTCACCCACACTACTTGTGATTTGCCGAGCGGTTGCTCGCTACTCGCCTTAACGAACGTGCACAAGCGCATTGCGGCTCTGCCGCGTCAGAAGCTACTCTGCGCTACTCCACGAATGTTGGGAACCGCCTTAGGATGTTTTGTGTAGGGAAGTTTTGCATGGCACAACGTACAGCAATCGACTGCAATTTAGATTTTCTGCGCATGTGCAGATGCAAAACAGTGAGGGAGGGACGGACAGGACCTGGGGTTTCAGCCTCTACCTCCAGAAGCCGAGAAATTCACAAAAACATTTTTTTTCTAATTTACTCCTAATAACGAAAGTCAATTAATATCACAATACATCTATCGCTTCCCCCTTAGAAAACTCTTGGTTGCGCCACTGTCAATCTCACAGGGCGGCTCCACCCAAGGGGACTGAATGAATCACTGGACTGTCTGCTTGCGATGATATGCGCAACGATTACTATACTTCGATTAAAACATTAAGTCTGTTCACACTTAGCTGTTACGTCATCGAATCAGAAGCCCGACCATCACAATAATGACGTTCATAAAAAGAACAGACTACGGCCACTATAATGACGTTCAAGCACCCGATTGCAAGAGAGCATCACAGCTAACCAAGTACCAACGACTTAATGTTTTAATCAAAGTATAGTTCATCAAGCCCAACCATCCTCGTCGCCCCTCACACACAACACATAGCTTTTGTTTCAGACTTTCTCGGTGATTCGCCTCTATTTTCTTCAGTTGCGGTCACAATAGGCGCATGGCTTCAGCTCCCTGCCATCCCCACTCCAAGCCCCACCACCGCTGCATTTCCCATCGCGGTACGAAGTGCAACACAAGAGGGCTCCTACTGCACAGAAAAGAGGAAAAGACGAAGTGAGTCAGAATACAGAAACCCGCAAAAAGACCTTGGTCCGCCTGAATCTGTTAATCGAACCTCCTAATGCAGCTATAAATCTTTCTCGTCACCAGGTTAAGTTTTAGAATTTTGAATCAAGCACGCCGTACATACCTCCCATACCTTGGCCTCTCCAACCCTCGTCGATAGTCTACCGTCACTAATCATAGCGGACAAATCAATCATTCAGCGTATCGTGAATATATGTATGCCTTATAAATGTGCCACTACATCAACAGTGAACATAAGGAACAAGAAATTCAGAGCAAACTGTGTGGAATATTTTACTCTACCACTGGATGAGCTTTTCCCTTCAGTGCTCTAAACACATGAAGTACGAGTTGTCCCATGGGCATTCCTAAACTATAGGAAGGGCCACTCGGTAGGAAATAAAGATCGAGTAGACATGAACATCTTCCCATTACGAATTGTCCAGAATAATATAGCAAGTTCACTCCAGTTCATTACGTTTTTAGTTGGTCCCATTTCTATTAACACTTCAGCCACGAAGACGAACCCCGAGGCAGATGGTTGCAAGTGCTAGATTCTCCATACAGTTACTGAAATAGTGTCTCGTATCACCGCCGCAAACCCGAAAGGTTGAGATTCCACCTACACTGTCAGTACGCTCGTGAGACATTGCTTCATCCAAAAAAATGCGAAAGTGTACCGGTCACGGTCGATTAAAGGGTCTGGCATTCCATCAAATATACACGTTGGAATCAAGCCCGCGCCACGTCCGGTGTGTGATCCTTTGCCAATGCACGACTACCATTCCCAGCGATTGCAGCTGAAGACAGCTAATAACGAGTCAGGAACAAGAATTTCTCGATTAATCAATAAGGACATTTGACTCAGTAAAAACAGCCCACAATTGTAAATTACAAAAGTAAATAAGAATACAGAGACGCTCAACCAAATCTATGATGCAGTAATCAACCAACATAAAACGCTCCTCGCAAAATAAGGACATCTTTTCTCAAAGTAAAATATTATTATATATAATTATTATAGTATATAGTAGTATATATTACTAGTATTATATTATATATATATATAGAGAGGAACGAGAGAGAGAGAGAGAGAGAGAGATGTGGATGCGGAGGGATTATGGGAAACAAATCGGAACTATGAGGCAAATACAATGTAAAAAACACACAGCTCCACAGTAGTAGCATTTATTACGACAAATAACGGAAGGAATAAAATTACCCTTTCAATATCTGTAAAATTATAAATCAATAAATTATTTCTTGGTTACAATTCATTTACATTTTTTTAAAAAATGTACGAGTGGGGATTTATTGCCCGAAAGCAAAGAATCCCTTGCTAAATTAATCAAGAGAAACTGAATGAAAACCCATCATCGGGGTGGGAGCTCATTAACATGTCAAAAACCATTTGCTGTAAATAACTGTACTTACGTTTATATTCAATTAAACGACGTTTTCTAACTTTACTTACATGAATACTTTAAAATGTTTCACTACAGAATATACGAGAAAGCAAAAAAACGATACGTATTAACTCGTAATACGTAAAAGATGTTCAAGGCGTTTTGAGGTGGCCAGTCATAGAATTTTATATACGCGTGATAATTAAATTTTGCCCATGTTGGAACTGAAATAAAAAAAACTGTACTTCGTATACTTGCTGTCGTGTAACGAATAAAAGGATAAATCTTGACCCTGTATGTAGTAAATTACTTCCTCAAACACTTGGTGTAGTCAAAATCCCAGTTTTACGCGCCCTTCACATTGAAAAAATTGGTTGTTGCCAAAATGTCTCTCTGACAGTGTCAGTCCGTCTGTCAGCAGTTAATGCTAGCGCCTAAATCGTTCACATGATTTCTCCAAAATTGAAATTCCCCTATTGATATGAACGGAAATTTGAAACGGATATTTACACTTGTATACGTACTTCAAAGAATGTCTTTTACAATTTTCTGAAAATATCAATAATTTTCGAGTAATTTTGCTTGAAATATTGACCATGTAAAGAGGGGATGTTGATGGATGCCACACTTGAGTCACTTCTAAAATCTGTTTTGGAGTAGTTGTTTCGACAAGAAGCATGAACAATTGCAGATTTCTTCTCGCCGAAGAGGTTCTGTATTTTACATTTCCTTGAAATACTGGCAATAACCTCTTCTTTCTTTTTCCCATTGCTGTTCAACACACCTGACCTATCAACACCCTAATCAAAAATCAGCCTCCCCATTTTGACACTGTTAGGCGACTGTGGTATTCAACTACTCGGCACATACTACATGAACAAATAAGGACAACATACGAGAGCGATCGCGTGCTTAAGAGGTGCACGAAAGGTTACCGAATCATGATAATGAATCAAAAGCGATGATAAACTAAGATATTTGATACAACAGAAGACTCGCGATTATCCGTACCGATAAACCATGGCAAGTCATATAACAAAGAAAGAATATGGATGCAGTCAGCGACCCTAGGAATATGGGAACTTTTCCCAATTCTGTCATATTTGGCCATGAAAGTGTGAGTGTTTCGCTTGTCACTATTATTCTCAATTCTAGATGTTTCTCTCACATCGGCAGACGTATTTATGCCATTTATAATGTTTGAAGCAACCTACATTTTATTGTGTACATTATTCGTTGGCAAAAAACGTGTACATGATCCCTTACCAAACGAACTATGAATAATCTGAGTCTTCTCGTATACCAGATAATCTCAAGCCCAATGATCTCGGACACTCGCAAGTCTACTGTATTAAAAAAATATTTGATAAGATATGGAATATTTATGTTTTTTGTGCAAGGTTTTAAAAACGCCCTTAAATAGCTCTCTACCCCCATTTCACATCCACACACACACACACACACAGACACACACACACTTCAGAATGAATACTAGTTTCATGTACTGTTTGTACCAACAACGTTGACAAAATTATAGCCCCAGAATTTACATCACTATCACCATTTTTTGGTCTAATTTGACTGGGTACATTTTGATTTGAGATTACTAGAGCCTGGACGTTTCGCAAAATGCCTTTTCTTACGATTTTATGGCCTAATAACAGGAATCAGTTATTTGTACATCTGGAGTAGTTTTAATAGATTTCCATTTTGCCACCCCCTTTTTTGGATATTTTTTCTTATGAAACCTATTCGAGGTATTTTGCCTTATTTCCCCTTTTTCCCCCTTGTCATTACTTTCCTTGCCCGGATCTCGATCAAGCTGGAAACACACCTGCAAGCCAGGACAACACGAAGGGCCGGTTGTGTTCTTTCGTGGAAGCGGAGGCTCCAGGGTCAGGATGAGTTAAAATCTAAATAAGAAAGGAAGACCATAACAGACATGATTTTCTTTTTTATATTTTATTTTTTACATGCTGTCTGGCTTTGTTTACTCTTAAGAAATCCCTTCCTACAATTTGGTAAACCTTCGATCCCTCTTTATGTCATCTTGTCGGTGCTGTGGATTACACATGTGATGAACGAAAACAATAATTCCGTTTTCCCGTAATGCCATTTCAAGATTCACACGGGAGTCCACACTAGCACTACAAATTCGTAGTCAGCATATCGGGTGGTCATGCGCAATCAAGATTACAAAGAAATGATCGTTCCACCTAAGTGCTAATGTACATTTTAGAGTTAGAATAAATGTGAATTATTATTTGAATTATTAATTTTTTTACTATCGTTTATTTTATAAGTGATTTTACATTATTTAAATGCCTTTTGCACCCCTACTTTGTCAACAATAAATGTCCCTTGCATGCATATTTTAGAAACAATAAGTGCCCTTTCCGTGCCTATTTTAAGTAAAATAAATGCCTGCATTTCAGGGCTCTAGACATTACATATGGCTGTACCTTGATTTGACATGAAGTATAGCTATATTTTGATTTGACATTTAATCAGCGTATTTTCCCGTCATTGGTGGAGCTCGGTATTTTTGAGACCCTAGTAAAACCAACTCAGAAATACCCCCTCCTCAAAAAAAGTGATACTCTATATATTTAATAAAAAATCATTGAAGTATTGAGTAGGGAATTCGTTAGGAACTATTGAAAAAAGTGCGTTCGTTTTAAGGGGTTTCCACAACTGACTTAGGTTAATTGGGGGGGGGGGGGGGGAAAAGTGAACTTTCTCCGCAACAATCTATGTAAAAGTTTTTATATATTTTCATCTTCAATATACACATAAATGTCAAATAAGCCAAACACTTATATTGTAATCAAATTTGAAAAAATTATATTCCGTTTGTATGGAATTTATGAAGGCAACTTCGATAATCTGGAAGTGGGCGGAGAGACTGTTCGAAATGGAATGATCATTGAGGAGAGGGCGTCAGTGTTACAAAGGAGAGGAGGGCGTAAAAAAATCCTATTTGTTGCTATGTATGACAGGCATAAATATATCAACAATGTTTATGTAAAAAACAAAAAAATGTAGACCGTGTATTTATACTTTGTGCCAACAAACACCAAGCGTAAAAATTAAACTAACCGGAAGCAGTTATTTAATATCTGACTAAACGTACAATTTTCTCACAATGAAGCAGTTTTCAGTTCGCAAATTGTTTGGATGTATTTCACAAATACATTTTTTGTAATATAAGATTAACAATTGTACATTTCCATAAAAAAATCATTTATATATACTAGAGTTTTCCTGCTGATTTACTCACAAAATCAACTTACATGACATATCTAAATTACTGCTCTACGCGATTACCGGTTAATCTGGGGCCTCGAGCCGGCCCACGAAGCAGGTGACCCTTCTAGGGCGTTGGCCTCTAGCCGTCTGCATCCCCGCACCCTTCCGAAGATCAATCCCACAGACTCCACATCTGAGCACGTGCTCGTTGTGCGCGAGCTCTCATAAAAGAAATTAACGTAACCCATCAACGAACTTTATCGTTTAAAAAAATAATCCAGACAAAAATGTCACGGAGAGATTTTAAACTACGGTTTCATAGACATATAATTTGCATTAGAATACGTTTTTAGACAAATGGAAGTAATCAGACAGAGGAACGTCAATAGCATTTGCTGCAACACTTGATATAAATGAATGATCTAACTGATTACAAATTTAATTACAGAAATTTCTGAAGCGTGCATTTCTAAATTACCCCACACATCTACAATAAAATTCAACTTGCTTAACTATACTTACTACAGCTCAATTTACTATGTGGATTAGTACTCGTCTCTCACAGACGCGTTTGGTGCCCAACGGGAAGAACAAAGATCTGCCATCACTGTTCATTGTTGTGATAGTAGTTCTTTGGAAATTAATTCATGAGGTACACAAAGTTCGCTAAGTGAAATCTGATGGTGATCATTTAATCACCATTTCTCAAATTAAATTCGCAGGAGAAAATTTGATTATTGACTATTTTTATGACGTACTAATTACAAAATCATGTAAATGTAAAATAATTACATACATATTTTTTTAATCCACTCATTACAGTTATTAATGATGTGTTACACAATGCATACATATGTGTAAATGAAACATATGACAAACAATTGCTCTCCAAACGAAAAAGTGACACCGCGTGGCCATGTGCGCTACAACATGCGTACTATTTATAACAATGTATCACTCACCAATGACATCTGCAGACTTGTATTTCGCCATAAACCACGCATCATCTCCAAATTGTCCTTTTCTAAATTTTGTATATGCTAGTTCTTTCGGAAATCCACATACTGCAGACACAATGCGCGATTCATGTCTTCTATTTAAGTTCGGTTCAGCACAATTTGAGTAACTGGACAAACCATTCCACAATGCACGAGACAACAGCCTCCCAGTCCACACAATGGACTGCATCATAATATCTTATAACACTTACACATTCATCTTAATAAAACAAATAACGCAGCCTAAATGCACATTCAAAGTTGAATCACTTACAATCACACTAAGCAGCCATGAAACAACTAACCGCAACTAAAGCTACTGCGAGACTCCTAATACTACTACAGGAACAAACGCGACTGACGCGCCCTCATGTTGCAATTTGCGCCACTACTGCGAATGATGCGCTGCGTTAGTCAGAACTTTTCTAGAAGCGGTAAATACATATTGTAACAAACACACCATTCTGGAACCAAGAACTAATGAAGGAACTAAGAGAGAAAAGGAAATAAATATGGGAAGGATTTTACACAACGGGTGCAATGATCACAAGAGATTGGATGGGAATAGGATATGATAAAATTGCGGTGCATGGATTTCACCACAAAGTATGAAAAACGAAAAGTTTTCACGAACCAACTTGTGTATGTGTGAACGGTGCGAGGAATTGTGTGATATGTATTATGTCTTACAATGCGAATAAAGGAACACATCCATCTCCAAGCTCAGTACGGATTGAAAAGAAAAAATGGAACGGGTGAAACTCGCGGTGCGGTAGTGAACGCGATAAAAACGTCATCCAGATTGTGATTGAACTGTGAAAGTGAAACATTTTGACTTCCTCAATATTTTCTATATCAAAAAGTAAATAGAATAAACTATGCATAAACTATGATTTTTCCCGTTGTGTTAATTAAATACAAATTGAAATCTCCCATCCCCAATACATGGCATTTCTACATTTAAGCGAAATTGTGAACAATACTGCAGAATTTAAATAATAACTCATTTTATATTAGTTACTGGGTTTGCAAAAGAACGAAACACCCTTCAACAAAGGAAGCCACCACAACAAAATACAAAATGAACCAGTCATTAGAAGATTCATATCTTAAAATCTACCTCTTAAAAATTATAAACACATTTACTTCTGTAAGCAAAACAGAATTACAAAAATTCCAAATTACTGTACCATGAAACAACGAGCAGATTTTTCAAGACTAACACACCAAAGTAATAATATAAAAAAATATATATCAAAACATTAACTTTTTATATTTATAGCAGGTGGTGCATTCAATTTTTAAGCAAGAGCACTCTGTATAGGTATTGTATACAAGTCATTTGTTGAATACATTTTCGTTTTACACTGAAATTAATGCCCATGCGCTTCTGAGAATTCAGAATGATTAACCTATTCGAGACAGGTATTTATTAGAAGTTTTGTTTTTTAAATACCAGCATTATGATCGACATTTTCTTTTTCAAGACATCGTCCATAACTTGGCGCTTATTATAACGTATTAATATTAGCATTTTGCTGCACGAATGATTGCATCATCATACATTCAGCTAATCGCAGCGAGAGAATCTTGGGGATATAGTGGTAAATGGAACACCATTTTGTCTCACATATCTATACGCCTAGACGCCACAAGAAAGATGTTTCGAAAAATTAAGTTTGATTCTCTTATAAATTTATAATGCTGCTATAAAAAAATGCGTACGCAACTCGTTTATGACGTTGCTTTATTGCATTCGTACATGCTTGAAAACTCGCTCTTATTCAAAATGTACTCATTCAATAAAGCTTAACATTATAAACTAATTGCATAATTTGTAGTTGATTTAAAATATATTAAAATTCAGAATAATACAGGTTTTTATTTTGATAAAATATTACTTGTCTCTCTTAAACAATCTTATGTATGCCGAAAATAATTATTTTAATTGAAATTTGAAAAACATTTTGGTATCATGCCCTTAAAAAGGCACCGGATGACTAATTTCGTGATTTCAACAAATATCATGAAAAATCCCTCAAGTTTTGGGTGTTCTAATCTGAAAATCAGTTTGAACATGAGAAAGTCCAAATTTATAAGACACATTTTCTCCCAAATAAGTTTAGTTAATCCACAAAAATACAAATAATTATTTATGTTATTTAACCTGCTCTCATACTGCATATACCATCTAAATTCTCATAAACTAGGTGCATCACTGCTTATGACAGACTTTGTGTCATGCAACAACAATGCTCCAAAAAAGAGTCCGCCCCTATTAAGTGTTTCTTTTTCACATGTTACATTATGGGAAAGTAACTCTTTTTTTATATACTTAGTAATTTGTAAAGAACTCTTGCATAGTATAAATACTAGATTACATTATTGCAGTATTATTGAGAACTGTTTTCATGAAAGTATTAATTTGTATTATTCTGTGTGAGCTTTTATTTGTTGTTCCTGAGCATGTGAACATTTTTGCTGCTCCAGATCACTAGTAATAACTAAAATCAACTCTCTGAGAACACCATTAAATAATAATAAAATTTACAATGTATTCATAAAAAATTTAAACTCACAAAAAACAACAACACAATACTTAATGCTTTTCCCAAATATCTACCTTTATATACATTTCAACTATTTGCCACCTGCTAAAGATTCATTGCATTCGTGAAGTCTGACTTGGAGCACGTTTGCATTTTAAATATTCCTTTTGAATAAAAAAGTTAAAACAAACACAAGAAATGAATATTTGTTTGATTTTTTAACTCAATTTGACTTCAAGGAGCAGTGCTATTTTATAATTATGCAAAAAAGGTTTGCATAAATATTTCTTAGCACATAAGAATTACTCAAGAGCAGGAAAATAAAATAAAAATGAAGGATACAAAAATATTTTTATTAACAAGAACATTTTGAATTACATCAATCTATAAATTCATTTTACTCCAATCATTCACACAGCAGAAAATGTGAGAATTAGCTTAAAAGTAAGGGAATTCAGAAATAAATATCTAGTAAAAATGAATACAAGCAATTCAATGAAGTTATTTAAAAGACAAATACAAAAGAATTCATCATAAAAGGCTGCCTCAAAGCATGCCTATGTGAGAAAATTCAGTATTCCAATTCAATACATAGAATCCTCTTCATCTGCAATACGAACAATAGCTCTTCTGATTTCACTTTTTAGTTTCCTTCGATAATAATCTGATCTTAAACTTCTTAATTCCAATGCCACATATTCCCCAAATAATTCAAAATCATCTTTTCTCCTTTTCACAACAACTTTCTCTTCTGGTAAACTCTCCTCATCATCTGACACATTCGTTCTTCTCAAGTTGAATTTCTGCTCAATCACCCTGCTATCATTACTAATGATTTGAAACTTATCATCCTCTGGAATATTATCAACAATCACCAGCTGAGTTTCACACAGATTTTGTCCCTGTCAATATAAAATAAAAGACATAAATAAGCATTATTCAATACAAATTTTTTAAAAAAATTGCATTCCTTACAATTATATAATTTTTTATTATAATACTTATTTTAAACAATTCTTTTCAAATACATGAACTTATCTAGCTTATCCACTAGTCCACTTGTGAATTATGTAGCATACTAACACGTTTTGAAAATCATCTGGAAAAATAAATGTGAGAGATGCACAGGTATTACATCTGGAATGTTTCCATAATTTTTACTTTGGTCTATGTTTTCAAAGTCAATTTCGATTTTTCAATTAAGAATGAAATGTTTGCATTCTCCTTACATTTTCTCAAACAATGAAAAATTGCCAGAATGCCCCCTGTTACAAGGAGCAAGTGTTCTTTCATAGAATTGTCTCGTAATTTCGTGAGGTCTAATGCATATGTAAAGATGGTACCCCTGGATATGACAGTGAAAAGTTTCCTAAAATCAAATGACTAGTGATGGTAGAATTCAGCACTTTAAATTTCAAAAAGTTATATTTTGAAAACAAAGCTATAGCATTTTATAGCCTTATGAAAATGAAGATTTAGTATTTTGTACCAGTTGTTGAAAAAATTATTAAGAGAGGACACTGAGATAAAATTATTTTTATGCTTTTTGATCTTCCCATTAAAATCAAGAAATAAGAGAAACTCATTTAATATTTTGCCATTTTTGAACTTCAACAAATATAAAAGCACAAGAATTAATGCTTGCGCTGAAGGCATAGGACCTTCCTCAGCTTCCTGAGTTCGCAGTACGGAGAAGGTTTCGTGAAGATGATGAGGAGAGCCCTATGCATTCAGCTTCGGAAGGCCCTAGGTCTTCTGCATCGTCTCAAGACCTACTCTGTATTGAAATCTCAGGAAACCCTTGAGAACCTGTTTTCAGGATAACTATTTGTTGTTTTGTTGTGTAGTTTGTTGCTATTGATTTCACATTTTATCACATATTGAAAACCTTCAACAATATATTTGCACTGACCATCAAACATTGAATTACTAATTTTTTCAGTGCTTGAAAACATTTCACATATCTTAGCAATTACTAAAATTTACCATCTCTACAAATGACATATCTAGAGTTAAATTATGACTTTAACATGAAAATAAGATTTTTGAAAGGTTTCTTAGAGCCACTCCTACCACCACCAGCCAAACCAAATTTTTTTTTCTTCCATTTTTTATTTTTTACATCAACTGAACATTAACTTTTCTATTTGAAAAAAAGTAAATAATATATACTATCCAAAAAAAATACATTTTATCAGTGTCAAATTACAATGAAAAAAAAAAAAATTACACAAATGAACAAAAGATCATTTTTATTGTGTCTTTATAACACAGGTACAAGGATGGACAAAATCTCAAAAATTACCCTCAAAACACTGGTTGTGAATTTTTTGAAGATTTTTTTGAAGGCTTAGCTGGACTGAAGTAAAAAAAATGAAGTATTTTTACCCATTTTCCACATTGAAAACCACTTATGATTGTAATATACTTTGAAAATGACTGCATATTCCATAGATGGGTGGTTAGAAATGTGCAGAAGCTGAAATCAATGTAAAATTTATTTCAAGGAAAAATTACTACAATAATCTTTCACAATGAAATTAAAAAGACCATAGGAGTTTTTGTGCACATTAATGTCAATGCTCAGCTACATAGGATTGATTTCACTCGTACAGTACCAGGTAATGGTATAACACAATTCAGGGGATGGCTATTCACAGATGGGTTCTACTTTAAATCAATTTTCAAACAATTATTATTTACGAAGTGCAGGGTTTTCAATGGGTCCAGATTGTTTATACTTTTTAAATGTAAATGTTAAAATATTAAAACAGCAATTTATTTTTGGCTTCTTTCAACAGAAGTACCTTCATTTTCCTTGTTAAATTATTTTTCTCCCATAATATTAAAATTGCCCATTAAGATCCCAAAGACTTTTTGCCCAATGCTTGGATGTCGTCTACTGACAGTTAACATCCCATAAACTAGGTATGAGAATAGTTTTAATTTTCTTAATTGTTGCCTCTTTTTTATGATTGTATGTTTTATCATTTCAATAGATGAATCCATCTGAATAATTTAATTACTCACCAGAATTGGCTGAGGAGTCTTACTTTGAATGGAAGGCAAAAGAAATTGTAATGCAGAAAAATACTTCCAGCTACTTGTACAATTTTCTTCGCTTCCTCCTTTACTTCTTCTGATCTTGATCTTATTTATCTCTTGGTTTACCTTTTTTACCATTTAATGTTATAAAAAAAAGAAAGAAAAACAAGAAAGTGTAATAGCAATTCTTAGGAATTTATGTGACAATTAGAGATTCAGTAACAAATTCACAAAATGATAAACAACCTGATTTCGCAAATTGTGAAGTTTTCTTTGTATTTCTTGGGATGAACAATCGAAACGTCTACTTAATTCTTCTAACGCTTTCGCTTTTTGATCTTTGTTCCTGTAATACGGATGCTTGGAATCCCATAAATGCGCAAACTCTTCGTAGTATTTTATTAATTGTAATACCTCCTCGTCGGACCAAGTTTTCGAGCGATCCGCGTCGACTTTGCTGTCTGAGAGTTCTGCTGACATTCCGTTGCTGCTACCTTCTGATGCTATCGCGATCGATTGTATTGAAATTACAAAATGGTAACGCCTAAAAGCTTACTCGTGAAATTCCAATAGAAAGTATCTGTAGACGTGCCCATTCGCGAGTTCGATATTTTCACATCTTGCGAAGTACTTAATTCAGCATCACTTCAGAACAGCTTGTAATGTTACATATTATTGATGAGTGAAGTAAATGTGACATAACCTCCAAATATTTTTAATGGGGCTGCAACGATGCGGTGAATAATATTTTTCCAGTTTTATGACCCAATTAATTATAAATATTAATAAACTATTCGCTGGCTGGTATCGCGCTATTATACTGCTCTTATTTATCTCTATGGATATATTTATTTTTCCTATGTTATTTCCTTTCTCTTCTAGCTGTAACCTTTTAGATGGGTTTCATAAATAATTTAATAAGCATTAGTACAAGCATTCTTTATCTAATTTGATTAAAAATGTTAAAGTTTGCAATTGGCATTTTTAGCCAGGAGCAATCAACCTCATCCTTATTTAAGATGAGACAAATTTCTCAATTTGGTTTGAATTTATAATAAATATTTGCTTTCATCTTCATTCTTTACAATTATTAAATTCTACTGATTACATCATCCTCTACACCAACAGTGCAAATAATAGATTATAATGGAAATTTCTAATCTCAAACACAATAACAAAATGCTAATTAAAAATAAAAAAAAAAATGAAAACCAACAAGTTTTCTTTGACATTCATACATTTCATTCTTTTTTTTCTGTGGGATAAGCTTTTATTTAGTAATTGTTGGTCATTCAATGTTTAACAATAGAGATTTGCCTCACTGTGACTAACATTCAATATAGAAAATAAATTTTAATAGCCCAATTTCCTTTCCTTTTTAATTCCTTATGACAGAGCTCGTCATTTACACAGGTTTTCAGAAAGGGTTTGCAAGGAAATGGGTTAGAAAATTATATTCTTTCCCATGTTTTCATAGTAGTAGTTCCTCCTGAAGGAGTAGTACTTAATAGCATTCTTTCATTCCTAATAATACTTAATAGCACGAATTTTATACCTTCAATAGCCCTTGAATCTAGTGTGTGTATATATAGAAATAGACAAAATGCTTCTGTGGATCAGGTAAATTGTGTAAAATTTATATTATATATATATATTATATAAATAATAATATTATATATATATATATATATTATATATATTATATATATAATATATTAATATTTATATTATATATATAATATATTAAATGAATTATTTTTTGTATTTATATTATATATAATACAAAATAATTCCTTTTTAGTTTTTCAGTTATTCACAATTTACCTGATCCACAGAAGCATTTTGTCTATTTCTCTGACAAATTCCAGGACTTCTATATTTGGCATCACCACCCTCTGTGATGTTGCAACTCTCCCCCTTGCATTTGAAATAATTTTACAACACAATTATCCTATTTTAACTCACTTCCAATGAATTGTCATAATGTAGCATTCACACAAGTTTGTCTTAATTAAAATTCTTTTCATACAAGGCTCACTAAACATTTAAAATAAAGAGGTAAAAAATACAGCTTTATTACAAAAAACTGATCTACAATTTAAAATACACCCAGTATTTTAACATACATGAATTCATTTACATCAGAACATTATTTTCTGACAAGTTTGTTCATTGATTCACAAGAACTTAACACTGCAATCTTTTGTAATTTCTGCAAGCTTGTCAATACAAACTTGATAAGAAAACTTGCACCTTTTGAGTACAATGTAACATCTCGTTTATCAGCATTTCTATTGCACACATTTATGGATAAAAATCAATACTCCACCGAAGTGTGTGTCATTTCTATGCATGAACATGATAAATACTGCTTTTTAATACAGATTTCACTCTGGTATCATGTCAACACTCAAGCAATCTTCACCCATGTTGCTTGGAGAGGTTTCTAATTCAAATATTTCATTGGATTCACTGCAAAAGAAGTTGTAATTAATAATGTTGATTTGTAGGAGTTACAGAAATGTATCTTTCAGGAAGCTACATGCAAAGCAATCTTAATTTAATCGAAAAAAATAAAAATAAAAATAATTTATCAGCAATGGGAAGGAGTGTTAATATAAATACTTGTCCTGTTTTAAGATGTTTATATTTCAACACATTATACAGAGCAAACAAGTATAAATACATTTTTAACATAAACACAAAATCAACACAGAACGTGCTAACAAACTAAGCTGCGAGTGCATTAATGCTACATGCACATTGTATTCCACAAAAGGTATATTTCCACATAACAATAGGTGTTATTTTCATGTAAGGAAAACCTGAAATACATGCCACAATGCTCATTGGATGAAATTTGACAACATAACAGACCAATGGATTGTTTTTTTATTCGTTACACCATGTTAGATTAAGCACCAAGTGAAAGAATGATATAGTTGTCAAAAAATTCCTAGAATAATACCAATGGTTGGTGTCAGAAACAACACTCTAAGAAAAACTAATCCAATAACTTAAATTAAATGGCAACTGAAAATTGTTCTCGTACTGCTGTTGATTAATAGAAATGAATAATACATAATATTTTAAATAAAGAAAAAAATATTCAGACTAGGAATTACAATCCCGCGGTGCAGGATTTTAAAAATACCAACAACACTGTATTGACTTACCAGTTCTAGATAGTTCATTACAGTAATGTTATATGCTTTTATTATGTTTCACAGTATCTACAATAGTTTCAAACATAAGTTTGCAGTCTAAATGTCATTGCAAAAAAACAAAAAATGAAAAACTGCTCAAACAAAATGTTGCAGTACATGTTGGAAACCATGATAGTTGGGTTCACTAAACATATGCATAGAATTTACTATAAATTCTAGGAATTTTTTGTATAACAGATTACTTAAGAACCCAAACATGCATAAATAAAATAAGTTTCTTAGCAAACATAATAGTAGTAGGAAAGGAAATATTTCCGAATATAACATTCTTAAAGCTTAGAAAATCACAGATGATGCAGAACATTCCAATACATCACAACCAACATGCACACCAGTCAAACATGGTCAAACAGAAATGATGAAAGATCCCACCTGTCTAAGGAGGGATCATTACTGAACATCTCAGTAGGAACATAAGACAGGGCCTTTTCAGGAACAGGTTCCATGTAGGACTGGCGAGATTCCAAATGTCGGTCTACCTCTTCAGAAGTCATATGGCCATCAGGTAACATTGAAACGGGTACATTTCCAAACACCTGCAACTATTATCCTATCACTAAGCTTTTGTCAGCAAAAATTTGATAAAACATCTAACATAAATTCTTACTTTGGAAAAAAAAAAAAAAAAAAAAAAAATTACAACATCAACAGAATATGTTAGAGCATCCAGAAAATAAAAGAGGAATGTCAAAACAAATCCATTAATGTGTAAGTGCGGGTCAATTAGCTTAACTGAAATTAAAGGAAAATTTTACAAAACACCAGTGATCATTGCAAATATCTACAAGAATTTTGAAAAAATCCTTTAAGCTTTTTGTGGAAGAAAGCAAAAATTTGATATTGCAATTCAATGTTCTTGATCACTAACTTTTAATCAATGTCACAAAAAAGGAATTTCACTGAATTTCAGTTGTTTACTTTTCAACAATTTACTTTTACATTTCACAAAAGGTAAAGTAAGGTTTCAGTTTTAAAGAATATAATTAATATTACTAGTACACATTTATGGTTTATTTCTGCAAATCATCTCAGTACGTTTGAATGTTATGAATTACAAAATTTACCATACAGAGAACAATATTACTGGCCATTATATAATGAAAATTTAGATGTTAACCAGTTTTACTTTCAATTTGGATGCCCTAAAGCACGTAGTTAATAGCAATACCTTGGTGCAGGTATCAACTACATGTCATAATTTGTATAATATTAGGATATGTTTTTACATGCAGTAAAAGGGGTAGCTATCACCAGTCATAAAAACCTTTGTATTCCAAAATGGGGTTTCCAGAAGGGTTTAGTAAGCTGGGGCATTGCCAAAAGAAGCAATCACCTTTCAAAAATTTGCAAAAGCATTAGAGAATACAGTTACCACAGAATTTTTGCACACAATGAAAACTCAAGCATTATTGCAATAACCATTAAAGATATTATAATATACCCATCAATGCAACTCAGCCGCAATTTTGCATGCTAATCACAACAAACAGATTATTACCTTGTTTTGGATAGTGAGAAAAAATGCACATTATGGAAATAGGCAAAAGCTTTGGAAATAGTACAAATGGTAAGCCACATTGACTCACACAACAATGCTGAAAGATGAAATTCACTTACAGGAGGCACACTATTTTGCTTTGCAGACGACTTTGGGTTAGGTCTTCGTTTCTTTACTGCACTTTGCCCTTTTGATCCACTGCCCGAGGATTGGCCAGATGCACTGTGACTGTTTACGTTTGACTCTGGTTTCTTCCTACAATTAAAACGAAACACGTCAAGTTATTTGCTCATATGGGGTTACTAGAGCAAAAAAGGAAAATTAGATTAATTAGAATTGTGAAAATAAATCCAAGTTTGAGCTTGGAACATCCTGTTCTTTATGTTAACAGAAATATTTGAGGAGCAAACATTCAAAATGTGACTTGTCCACTTCACTCCATTACTTGACTCCTCTTCCAATAAAAATGAAAAATTTTATCACAAATTTTAAACTTTTCAACATCCTCTTTAACTCAAATTGAGTACTACTTGAAGTATGGTAACACATGAATTCTATTTTCAGAAAAAAATGTGACAAGATAAAAGCAACAAAACTCAAGTTTTTCCAAACGGAAATGTCACCTTTCGAATGTTTGCTCATTTGTGCTTGAATGTCAAAATTGATCATACAGGCAAGCACTGCATGCAACAAATTGTTTGCAAAATTTAGATTAAATTAACTATTTACACACCTCCTCACTGGATCAGGTCGAGGAGTTTCAGCTTCATCAGAAGATTCAGTCTCTTCACTTTCACTAGTTGTCACATCTACTTTCTCATATTGAAGTAATCTATCTAGGAGGAAACTGCGGTCTCTTGTTGCTTTCAAGAGTTGCCTTTGCATGTTTTTCAGTGTTTCTTGGAAGCATTCATTCTCCTATTCAATTCATATTCATTAACTTCATTAAAAATATATGAATTATTTTCCATTAAAACCCTTGTACTTACATAAATTAAATACTTCAGTTTCCTTTTCAAGTTTCTGTACTGAGTTTTGTAATTAACAACTTCTTCCTGGCTCTCTATTTCTTCTTCCTCCTCTTCATCCTCATCTTCTCCCTGATGTACTGAGCGATTGTACCATGAATCTAACATCTTGTTACTAATCTGAGAACAGAAACTGAAATATCAGTAAAAACAAAAAGAGATGAGCATATAACAAATCAACGTGCATTTTTCAAACTTAAATTAGCGAATTTATCCTCTTTAAATTAGAAAACAGTAGTTACATACAAAATGCAAATACTGGAACAGTAGCTTAGATATTAATACCTAAGCAGTTACCTGCCTAGGGCACTACACAACCTTCACGCTCAAACAACTTAACTTTCATGAGTGAATTACTATACTTCAACAATGAAACTACTTCACAGAGAACAATTTTATGCAAGACAGTACGTATTTTTATAAATTATAAGACTTATACTTACTGATCACAGATATTGCAACGAACTTTAAACTTCGTTTTATTCTAATATGCAATAGCTTTTACGACCAAGTACATGAAACATGAGATGTCTTCTACCACAATGTCAATTAACAACGTACGTGACAAACAATACAATTAAGTCTAATCCATCGACATTCAATTACTTCATCTGTTCATCTGGCCGCACTCCGGTATCGACACCGACCATGACCCCTACCAACCTTGAGAGGAGTAATCAGGGAAGCTTCCTTCATGCCGTACGTATTTTCAGCTTTTATATTGGCTGTATTTTTGCGCGGTCTATTTGTAATGTTCACTTGGAAAAAAATCAGTTTCAGAAATTTTTACCACGATGCATTCATGATCTTGCATAATATTTTTAACGTTTTTAGGCTAACGGAATCATCTTAAGGCTTGCGTTGAATCGACGTCCTGCACAGAGAACATCATTTTCGGGTGTGATATGTTTAGCGTTACCTTGCCAGCACGAATTTTCATAAGTAAGAATTTTGTTCCTTTTTCTGAAGCTCAATAAGCAGGGCCATAGCGAATGGGTTTGCCGCCCTAGTGCAAGTACATTTCGTTGCTTTAAAAAGGAATAATTTACTTACTTTTAATACTAGAAAAGTTAGAGTGGTTGTTTAATATAGTATTTATTGAAGTGTTATTAGAGACTTATTAAATATCTATGTACAATATAAAATAAGGAACTTTTTCGAACTTTCAAACTTGCAGATCTTTTTATGATTCTCTTTATATAAATATTGTTGCAGATTTCACTTTCGGTTGATAAAATTGGTTGACATGGTTGATCGTAGGATATTTTTAGACTAATAATTTTTAATTTTGGAAATTATCTTTCTCCATTAGCTATTGTTACTGGCAAAGTTAATAAAATTTGCAATATCATGGTAATATTAGGGAATGTCCCTGTAAGATTATTTTGATTTCCATTTCGATCAGGTTTTCGTTCAGTTTCCCTGAACCTCGAGCAAATGCTGAGATGGTTCCTTGTTTTGCTTCTGGGCATAAATGTAACTTCAAATTAACTTATAATATATATATATATATATATATATATATATATATATATATCAATAAATTAGGGATATGTAGAGGTTGTATTTTGCTGAAATTTAACCATTGTGTATTAATAAATGGAAAATTAATATTAGTTCAAATTAATTGAACAAACAATTGTACAAGTGAGCTCAGTTTTATATGTTTAGAATGAAATATTTTTTCCCAAAGTTGCGAAAGTCTAATGGTCATACTGTAAAACGGTCTCAAACAGATCAATATTTATCAAAAATCATTTCCTCAATAAAGCCACTAGAAGTTCCTTTGAGATATGTGGAACTCGGCATGCAAAATTTCGTCAAAATGTAAGATGGATTTTCGGAGTACTTTTCTAAAATTTGCTCCAAATAACCATTTCATACCTCCAGAGCAATGTTTTACTTTACATGCTCAAACAGTGCACCCTAACTCGAAAACAGTAGGAGATATCAAAAAGTGTGTAAGGACATTTGCTGTGTCAAAATTATTATATTTCAGCCGTCTTTTATGACGTTTTAAGCTGAGCCCGACCTGATTTGGTGTCACCTTGCATTTTTACATGTACTGTCATAATTAAGAATAAAAAGTGAAAACGTGCTCCAATAGTTTTTGCGTACTCGTGCACCACTACGACTGCCACTGTTGTAAATAGCGAAACGTAACTTTGGTAGAACTAGTAGTGGTAAAACGTATCATATTTTCTCGCAATTTTCGAACATTAGCGATTGCCGGCTTCGCTTGCCGGCTTCGCTTGCCGGCTTCGCTTGCCGGCTTCGCTTGCCGGCTTCGGTTGCGGTTCGCTGCCGCGTCGCTTACAGGCTTCGCTCTGCCGGCTTCGCTGCCGGCTCTCGCTTGCCCGAGCCGTTTCGCTGCCGGCTTGCTTGCCGGCTTTCGCTTGAGAGCCTTCGCTTGGCCGGTTCGCTTGCCTGCGTTCCTTGCGGCTTCGCTTCGGCTTCGTTGGGCCGGCTTCGTTGCCGGCTTGCTTGCCGGTCGGCTTGCCGGCTTTCGCTTGGGCTTCGAGATATAGAGGCCCTCGCTTGCCGGCTTGGCTTTGCCGGGCTTGGCCTTGCGGTTCGTTGCCGGTTCGCTTGCCGGTTCGATATGCCGGTTCGGCTTGCCGGCTTCGCTGCCGGCTTCGCTTGCCGCTTCGCTTGCCGTTTCGCTTGCCGGCTTCCGCTTGCCGGCTCTTCGCTTGCCGGATTTCGCTTGCCGGCTTCGCTTACGCCGGCTTCGCCTCGGTGCCGCTTGCGGCTTGCATTGCCGGCTTCGCTTTGCGCTTCGTTGCCGGCTTCGCTTGCCGGCTTCGCTTGCGGCTTCGCTTGCCTCGGCTTGCCGGCTTGCTTCGCTCGGCTCTGCGGTTCTTGCCGGTTCGTTGCGTTCGCTTGCCGGTCTTCCGCTCCTTGCCGGCTTGCGTTCTTGCCGGTTCGCTGCTTGCCGGCTTCGATTGCCGGCTTGCTGCGGCTTCGCTTCGGCTTCGCTTCGGCTTCGCTTGCCCGGCTTCGCTTGCGGTTTCGCTTGCCGGCTTTCGCTGCCGGCTCGGCTTGCGGCTTCGCTTGCGGCTTCGCTTTGCCGGCTTCGCTTGCGCTCGCTTGCGCTTCTGCCGGTTCGCCCTTGCCGGCTTCGCTTGCCGGCTTGCTTGCCGGCTTCGCTTGCGTCTTGCGCTTCGCTTGCCGGTTCGCTTGCGGCTTCGCGCTTGCCGCTCGCTTGCCGGTTCGCTTGCCGGCTTCGCTTGCCGGCTTCGCTTCGGCTTCGCTTGCGCTTGTGCCGCTTCGCTTGCCGGCTTCGCTTGCCGGCTTGCTTGCCGGCTTCGCTTGCCGGCTTCGCTTGCCGGCTTCGCTGCCGCTTCGCTTGCGGCTTCGCTTGCCGGCTTCGCTTGCCGGCTTCGCTTGCCGGCTTCGCTTGCCGGCTTCGCTGCCGGCTTCGCTTGCCGGTTCGGCTTGCCGGCTTCGCTTGCCGGCTTCGCTTGCCGGCTTCGCTTGCGGCTTCGCTTGCCGGCTTCGCTTGCCGGCTTCGCTTGCCGGCTCGCTTGCCGGCTGTCTTGCGTTCGTTCCGCTTCGCCTTGCGGCTTCGCTTGCCGCTTCGCTTGCCGGCTTCGCTTGCCGGCTTCGCTTGCCGGCTTCGTGCCGCTTCGCCTGCGCTTCGCTTGCCGGCTTCGCTTGCCGGCTTCGCTTGCCGGCTTCGCTTGCCGGTTCGCTTGCCGGCTTCGCTTTGCCGTTCGCTTGCGGCTTCGCTTGCCGGCTTCGCTTGCCGGCTTCGCTGCCGGCTTCGCTTGCGGCTTCGCTTGCCGGCTTTCGCTTGCCGGCTTCGCTTGCCGGCTTTCGCTTGCGTCGCTGGCTTCGGCCTTGCTTGCCGGCTTCGCTTGCCGGCTTCGCTTGCCGGTTCGCTTGCCGGCTTGCTTGCCGAATTCTTTACTACCCTCTGTGAACTCATGAAGGCTAGCGAATTCGAGACTTCGTGGGTTCCTAGTTGGATGGTCGTTAAGATACCTGCGGATCTAACGGCTCCAAACCCTCGGGCCGAAAGGATATCAGGTGCAGAATATACTCTCTGGTGCAGAGCGTCCTGTGAGTGACTGTCTTTACAAAAATATAACAGAGTATTACTCTGTGCAGGCGCACCACCTCCAACAAGAATTCAGAGACGCGTTGCGATAGACAAAGACGAACAATTTTTTAAATTGAAAAGTCTTGAAAAGTTCAATGAAAATTAGGCCTGCGCCATTTTTTTAAGGTTCTTTATTCTATTTAGAAAAAAATTTTAAAAAATTGGAGAAGTTTAAGGGAATTGTTTTTACAGCTGTAGTAATTTCAATCAGAAAGTACATGAAAACTACTCATTTTTTCAAAAAAAAATGTTTAAGATCGTTGTCTTAAAGTTTAGTTTTAAGAACTGATTTTAAATTGAAGAACAAAAATCTCTACCTCTTAATCTAAATCTCTACATGTACTTTTGCAGCGTTAATTTCTTGCTAGTTTTCGAAAATACAGAGAATTTGGTTTTGCAATGTGCAGCTGATCGCCGGAAAAAGAGAGAAGCACATTTTTTTCTAATTCTACGTACGAGGAATAAATTGAGTGTTTTTTGAGAAAAGTCATTGTTTAAAAATTCTCTTATGTTTTATGCAAAAGCACATGAAAGTTCCTCACACTTTCTGAAATTTCTGACCATATTTCCAAGATCTTCTTTCAACAAGATTTTATTGATATAAATCTCTAACTTCAATATGGTAGTCGTAGAAGATGACCGAAAAAAATCTGATCTTCGGCAATTCTCGAAAAATGAAGAACTTTGACGATAATGAGATCCGCGACGTTTCGCTGGTCTAAGGATGTTTCATTAACAATTGAAGTCACTTTGACAAAATGTTGCTGAGTCTTGATGTAAAATACTGTACAAAATCGACATATCCGTTTCGAGCTCGCAGGGTCTCGAGTTCCTCCAGATCGATGAGGAATGAAAACAACAGTTTGGCGCTAGCGTTGGCCACAGACGGACGAACGGACAGAACAATCTCGCTCTAAATACTGTTTCTTTATTTTATGTGTTCGGTGAAATATGAAACTTTTTTGATATCAATGGTTATTCTATACGACGTTTACTAACCGCAGGGCTAAAGTATATCGCTCTTTACAAATATAATTACAAATTTGTTTGTTTTATTGGATTTAAATAAGTATTCTAATTTTGCCGCCCTGGTCAATGCCCCTCTCGCATCAGGTTCACGACGGTACTGTCAATTTGGGAGAGCGGTCGAAACGATAACACAAAATTTGCTTCTCCTGTCATTCTTCCTGACGAAGTACTATGTTTTAGTTGTTCGATTACTTTTGTTTATTGTCAGTGATACATATTATTTACTATATTAGGTAATTTTGAGAGCAAGATGTTATGATCAAAAGAGGTTGAATTTTATTTAAGGATTAGAGAAACAAAACAAATATTAATCACCGAAAATCACTTTATTGATTTCAAAATATTCCCCATGAAGATCTATACACTATGCATGCGTTTGAACCAATTGTCGAAGCACTTTTGCCACTCTGATTGAGGTATCTCCAAAACATGCATTCTGAATGCAGCAAACCGCTTCTTCAGGTGTCGAAAAACGTTGACCTCTCAGTTTGTTTTTTTACGTACGGGAATAAAAAGAAGTCATTTGGTGCCAAGTTAGGACTATACGCGGATGACTCATCAAATCGATGTTTTGGGTGCTCAAAAATGTTAGTTGTTTGAGCCGATGTGCGAGAGCTCGCATTGTGTGGTGAAGAGTGATCCGTCTTCGGCGTTGTTTTCCTGATTTCTTGGAAGACAGCTGGCAAATCCTTGTGTACCACTCAGAATTTACTGTTCTGCGTTGTTCATTACCTGTTACGATGTCATAGACGTGTTTCGAAGCACCGCGATCGTATTTTTTGAGCATTTTTTCGATCAATGACACGAGTCTTTTGTTAGCGATTGACAAATTGTGTGGGATCCAACGCGAACAAATTTTTTTTGACAGTCAAATGTCATGCAATATTGAATGTATGCTGGTCCCACTAATGCCTAAAGTTGTCTCAATCTCACGATAGGTCACATGACGAACTTGCAATATCAGTTCACGCACAGCATCAATGGTTTTCGGAACAACAACTGATTTTGGACGACCTTCGCGAAATTCGTCTTGAGTGAACTACGACACGATTGAATTCACCATACCACCGATAAAACTGGTCCTTGATGGATCTTCATCGCCAAAAATTGAAATTAGTTCATCCATGCACTGTTGCTGAGTTAATCCACGTCGAAAGTTGTAAAAAATAATCGCACGAAAATGTTCACGGATTTAATTCCATTTTGGGCCAAGATGAATCTATTAAGTTACTGTAAACATACAAATAGGCTCGTATGTCAAAACGTTCTGAGTATAACCTCAAAACATCCAACTTACGATAGAGCTGTCAGTTGCCAGATTGCAACACCAGGGTTGCCAAATCCCGAAACATAAAAGGAAACCTTCGTACACCTGTAGAATATGATAATACGTTAAGTATTTCGATTTATTGCTAACTGTGTGTGGCGATAGGGCAAGTTGATTAGGCTCATACGCCATGGCGACTGCATCAACTGTTTATTAATAATAAATAACAATAAGTTGTGCCCAGTGACGTAAAGAGGTTATTACACAAGGAAGCACAGTACCCACATCAATTTTGTTTAGCAGTCACGTTTTCTTGTATAATGAAATTAAAACCACATGTTAATTGTGTTTAATAAATATGCCTTACATTCGTATTTATAAATGGTATTACAACAGGAACGAAATGAATTGTTTCATTTACGCATAGTTTTGTGCTTTCTTCCGTAACTCTGGAATATCAACTTTTTGCATTGTATAGTATTTTCTGAGCTAACTGATAAACTGCAGGTTCATTTAAATTATTACAGATTCCAATAAGGTTGATTTCAATATTGTGTTATAATTCAATGTTACCAGTATCGGTTGAAATCATTTTATTTTTATTGATACAGCTAAAAAGTTGATTTTAAATTCCTTTACACTCTTTTTCTGCCTTTATTTTAAAAAATTGCAATGTTTTCTGTTGTCTCTAAAATTATTTTCAACCAATCAATTGATTTTTACTTTTAAACCAATGGATAGATGAATTGAAATTGTATTTCTTGCGATTTTAATTAATCCACTACAATAAATTGAACGAGTTCTGCGATCACAACGCTCGGAGACTATAAATCCCGGAGTTAAGTCAAGTGGCCTGCCGCCGATCCTGCAAGACTAAGCTAGTTTTTAGTATTGTCTTACTTTGACGTATTCCTTTTCTCCATTACTTCTTTTCGTCTAGTATCGATCTCGACCAAACTGGTAATATACCTGCAAGTCTGGACAACGAGAAGGCAGTGTCGTGTTTTATCTTCCTCTGTAAGCAGAGACTCCAGAGTCAGGAAGTGTTAAAAATCGAAAGAAGAAAACACAAGGGTAAAGAATTTTTATTTCTTTCACTAATGCTGTCAGACTGTTCACCAACGAAGTGACCAATTCTACCTACCTTTATGTCTCCTATCCTTTTCGAGGTCAGAGCTCTCCATAAAACAAATGCAGATGTATTCAAATTATGAGAAAAGGACGTCTTCCCCAAGTTCATTGATATAATTGGAGAGAAAAGCTGTTAAGTATGATGTCTGTGAAACGTCAGATTGCACATTGTCGAAGGGACAATGAGGCAATACTAATACAAGAAAATCCTTGACAAGGAACTTTTCCCCAAATTGGAGCGGTTTCCTAATAAAGATGGCATTTTTATGCATGATGAAGCACAGTATCATCAAGACTAGGGTGTTTTCAAGAATTTGAAAGAAAAGCAGTTTAAAGCGTACTACAGCCATGGAATAGCTCAGACTTGAACTCTATAGAAAATTTATGGGGTATTACCAGGAGAAGGATAAGGAAAAATACAAGAAGTTGTGGACAAACTAGATTTTTTACCATGGCAAAGAAATTAAAAACTCAGGTATAAAGACGGTAAACATTATACCAAACACAAAGTTGTTGATTAATAACAAAGGCATGAACCCTAACAGCAAGTATTAATTGTAGGACTAACGTGTACACAAATGTAAATGTGTAATAAATGCAAATCTTTTACAAAAAATATCTTTGATCTTCTACCTCATGTCACACACATACAGTTTTTACTGATTTTGACTAAATAAATCTAAAGCTAGTCTAATAATTTAAACACGCCTGTAAGATGCAGCCCTTCCCAATTCTGGTGATTACACAAGAGCAAAGAATGAAAACAATAATGACAGTTTTACTGATTCCAATCCAGAGTATAAAAAAGTCCACAATTGCATTTTGTGGAGATAGAGTGCAAGAAAAACACATTTGTAGTCATCACACTGAAATTTAATGAGTCACTAAGAGTAATTTTCAGTAGTAGAACTGAAAAAGAATCTTTCTGAAAGACTGAGTGTGCAAAATAAAATCTGGTGGCCATGTGCAATCTAGATTACGAAGATCTTTTCTTATGTAAATGCTGATGAAAAGTTGAGTTAAAATAAGCATTTGAATCATTTAAATTCTTTTTTTTCTTCTTTCAATAATTCCTTTTAAATGGTGATTGTGTATGGTCAATTGCCTTTTGTGTACGTACCTTTTTGCACCTCTTATTTTATAAAGAATAAATGACCTTTTGCATGCCTATTATAGGTAAAATAACTGCCAGAAATTTTAGGCTCTAATAATAAGCAATCAGCTTTCACAAAGGTCTATTATCTACAAATAAACAACCAATAAGAGTGTAAGACTTATCTTACAGACTTCATGACTATCATGAAACCTATTCTTTCAACATAGGGGTAAAATTAGGAACATTACTATCTTAGGGAATTTTGAACACAAGACTAATTCACCAATTGTTCACGATTCAGTATTTAATTTATCTATCCAAAAATTACACAAGACAGTATAGAAAAATGATAATTTAAACATACACACACATGTACACATTTGAAGAACAGTATATTTTAGATGTAGAAGCTACATTGCATCAAGTTAAACTTGTAAACATTTCTTCATTGAAATAATTATGCTTGAAATTTTTACTTTTATTATCCAATGCAATGAAACAAATGTTCAAATCATATTATTTTCTTCCTTTCAACTTTTAAGTTGGCAGTATAACTGTGCAGCAAATCCAAAGCATAACTGACCTTATTTCCATACACATTTCAAAATAAACAAAATCTGTAAATATATATTTGTTAGAAATTAGACATGTTTCACACTATCAGAACTATTTATTGAAATCAATTTGTTTAATGAAAATACAGAAAACAATTACCAAAACATGTTAATAATTTAACTTTTAATATGTAAAACAGAGAATGAAAAAAGAACACAAAACTATGAGCTAGTTAAGCTTGCCATTAACAATTCCATTTTATTCAAAAAGTTTTTACCCTCCATTTTATCCCAACGCACTTCTTTAAAACTTCCTCCCAAGTTCTCCCACTTCCGTTCTTTCACTAGCTGTCCGGGGAAAAAGTCTTTCCGAGGTGATTGTGCTATGGCCACTTGCACCCCCATATGAGGTTCACACCGCACAGCAATCAGTCTGTCTCCGATGGGAGAAGCAAGAATGCAACTACTGGCATTACCCAGAGGCTCTACTGCTCCTAGACCCAGATGAGAACTGTTTGCTAAGAACTGCCACCCCATGCATTTTGCTAATGCTTGAACTGCAGTTATCTGATGTTGATAAATTTGACAAAAAATTAGATCTCTCAATTCCTGAGGTTCATATGACATGTGCATTACACGTCCATCCCTACAAACACATTTTAAAGACTTTTCTCCAACATGAACAATAAGGGAGGTACGACACACAGAATCATAGCCATGAGTCATTATATTGATTTTTACGCAAGACTGAGTAGGTGAATTCAATGCATTCCAATGAGAGACAATTAGTGGATCCTTTACTTCTTTGGCAATTGTATCCAGCACATATTCTGTTCTTAGACGCATAAAGAAATGCTGGGCTTGTTGGATTATTTGCTCCAAGAGTGTCTGGCTCTTCATCATTTCCATAAGTTCATATCTGTCGGCAGCCATTGGCCCTGCGAGGCAGCGCTTTTTGCTAGGGCCAATTGGTCCAGAGGATGGATGTGGGAAAGGATGATGAGTATTTTTATGATGGACCTCTCGCAAAAGCTGGTGCAAGGAATGCTCTAGCACATGATCATGTTCTGATTTTTGAGGTGGGGTTTGGGATGGAGGTTTCTTATCAGTTCCTGTACTGTGACAGAGACTTATTATAAGCTGAATACCAGGTAACACAGTTGCCATTATCTGGTTACCAACAACCATGTGAGGAATGGGAGCTTGTAACTGTACAGCCTCTTTGGCAAGTTGATTAAATAGCTCTTTACAAAATAGTACATTCTGAGCGGCTTCAAGTTTCTGCTGCCAGTGAATATCCGGATTTGTAGCGGTTGGTCCAGAACCCAAAACATTTATAGATGCACTACACAAGTCTTCTTGATCTTTCTGACATAAGACCTCTATGTATGCAACACCTTGCAACTCACTTGGTACCATAACGCGCAGAGCGGAACTGGGCTTTGGAGCTCCTCCAGGGCCAGGGGAAGGAGGAGGGCTACCTGTGGTGGGATTTTCTTCTTCGGCTTTAGTTACTTCAAACATCCCTGTTTGTGCATATTTTGATCCAGCTGTTCTGTAGCTCAGATCACCAATAATTGAATTTGAAACCTTTTTGAGCCGCCAGTTTTGACGAAGTCGCAATAATTCTATATGGAAATCTGGAGTAGTCCTATTTCGAGAAATCTCTGTTTGTGAGGTACGAAGTCTCTCTGCACCTGTAAGAAGTACTGTTGCAGCACCAGCCAATGCTTTCTTTCTTGCATATACCTGCACCATTGGTTTTGTTTCAACACCTTCTTGTGGCACAGGGTCAAGTACCATGTAACGTTTTTCTTTAGCGATTGCTAATACATCAGATAAAACACACACTTCTGTCAATGCATTTCTCAATTTATTCCTCACAGAATCCCATGGCCACAATGAGGATTGAAATGCTGCAGAATCTTTTGAGGAACTTTCATCATCACTCTTTTCTAACGAATCACTGTTTTCTTTCTCAACTTCTTCGGGAATCACCTTATTAAAATCAATTTTCTGAGCCAATCTGGCAAGATTTTCTGACATTGAAAGAGGCGATTGATATAATTCTTGCCCATCATATGTTATTTCTTGTATCTGATTCTCGATAGGAGCTTCCACAGATATACTAACACTGTATGCCATTTTGCTTATAGAAAATTCACACAACTAGATTCCTAAATACAAAATATTGTTTTCTTAAAAAATCAATCAATGTCTACGATTCGGTCATAGATATGAAACATTTTTCATCATTGAAAAGAGACCACACTAAATAAATCACTACCACATCTTTTCTTGAGCACCTCACTTTTGGAATGGGTAGTAACTCAAACCAGTATTGTTTTTGAACTTCGGTTTGAACTTTTTCTTAGCTAGTTCCACCATTTCCTGGACATCTTTCCTGAAAAAAAAAAGAAGAAGAGGAAGAATGAAAACTGAGAAGAGGAAGAATGAACCACATAATATAATATTTAAATTTTTATCCTACTACAGTCTTTTTATTAAAATAAAAAATAATAATTTTAGAATGCAATTTCCAATTTTTCCATGGCTAATTACTTCTTTACTCTATTTAACATGTTCTCCTAGTAAGAATATCATAGTTTTAAAAATTGTAAAGTAGAATTCAACATTTTTCTAATAAATGAGATATTGAGATCACATGGTTTATATAAGTGTATGAGTTGTGTGTGGCAGTAAACAGTACTGAAAACATAGTGCACAGAAAGGCTTCTAAAAACTGTAATTAATTCTCATGTATACAAAATCAGTATTGAATAGACTCCTAATTAAACCACTGTTTGCATACATTTTCATTGTTAATTTTTCTTGTGATTTATTGTCTTGTTTTAGATTGTTAGTGGAAGCAAAGTAAAATTGGTAATTCTCAAAGAAAATTTCATAGAAATCAACACTGCCATATAAAAAATACATGGCAATTTCCCCTCATAAATTTTAAGAGCAAATTATGCCAACATTACTAGGTTTTAAAAAAAATTGTACATGACCTTTTTCTAAATAGTTAATTGAATACAACAGATTTCGTTTGAGGCAAAAATCTCTATCTTCAATTTTGTAGTTTTATTTTTTTATTGTTGCAATTTTCGAAAAATCGGGGATTTCAATGAAATTTAGACCTGGCCATTCTCTTATACGTCCTTCGCAATATTCAACAAAATTTAATCTAAAAATTGGAGCCATTTTCCCCCGAAAATTTTTAAAATATCCGAGGTTCTCCGTGTAAGTATCTCCCAAAATTAAAACATCGGTGTCAAATCCCAGGGGCTGCGTCATCAGTTAGAACGAAACGAGAATATCAATTTTAGAGAAACAGGCAGAACGGTTTATGCGCTAGCGTTCTACACAGATACATGGATGGACGGCCCCATTTTGCTGTCAATCGATTTCTCGGTATGAAGGACGCACAAAACATGGATTCTGGCTACACCACTAGTTAAAGAAATATTTTTTTATATTTAGCAACTGGATTTATCTACTTTTTCACTACCAAGGTCCGGCAATAAGAGGTTTTGTGTAGAAAATTCGCCGTTTTCCGGCGCACGATTGCAATACTTTCTCTTCTTGCGTCAGTAAATGCAAGAAAGTGAATGTGGGGCGGGTCTCATATTTTTTTAACTATGAGAAACCGAAAATTGCACAAGTTCAACATTTTCCGCGTTTTTACATCACTAAAAAATTTAAGATATTTTTCTTATCAATGAAATTTGGTAATAAAAAAATGGTCTTTAAAAAAAGTGTACGTTATTTTTAAAAAAATTCTCAAAAAGCACTTCAGTTTTTTTCTTTCGTTTTTTTTTCTTCAATTTGTTGCTTTTAAAAATTGCCAATACTTAATTTTGTCTACTTCAATGAATTTTCGAAAATTGCGAAGGTTAATAACGCCAGAAATTCTAGCACCACTAATTTATTATTGCCTTTCAACAATTACAGGGTCACAAACAAGGGGGGAGGGAGGGATGCGCTTCAGCACACACAAGCTGATCCAACATTTTCACAGATATGGTTCACGTAACTTTGCATTTTCATGCCAAAACAACATTAACAGAAATAATCTCATTTGATGCGACTTGTTCTTCCAATAAGTATCTTATTTTTTGGCAAATCCATTCAGAAAATTATATGAAATTTCTACTCTCCAAAAAAAGTTGTTTTTTTTAAGATGCAACCTACAGAAGTGATCAAAAGCTCATTTGATATCTCTCAAGGGGCCACCCATAAAGAACGTATTGCAAATTTGGAGTATTTTGAATACCCCCTCTCCCAGCTGTAATGTGCACTCAAAGCCCACCCAAATAATTACATAACGCTACCCACTCGCCCATCCCCTTTATAAATTGTAAAAAAAATTATATTGCAGTAAGAACAATTTGTATTAATTTTATTCGTGCTATATTTTTAAATTTGTGATAATGAAGGAAAGAATTACTTGACTAGGGTGGTGGCACTTAAAAATAAGTTTGGGGGCAATTTTTGAGTGACTGAAGACACATCGAGGTGAAAATTTTCTACAAATCGTGATTGACGCATGGGTGAGAGTCTACTGCAACAATTTAATTGGATTCTAGGATATACTATAGATTAGTATTGAATATTTTCTTTGTAATCTAACAGAGTCAATCAATAAACTATTGATGAAAAAATATTTCAGTTTATTGTACCAATTTATACATACTATTTTTTTAGTTTATTTACATTTAAAAAATAATCTGTTAATAAATTTAGCAAATGTTCAAAAGTTAAAAAAATAAATATACGCGAAATGTAACATCAAACCAACACTCTCCTCACCCTAAATAATACAGAACGAATCTACTTCAAAACCCCTCCACTCTCTTTAGAGTTACCTACTTTATGGATGACCCTTAAGACAATTCTTAGCCAGTTCCTCTCTAGGATATTCTGGAAACAATCTAAGAAAAAATAGGTTTCTGAGCGTTTAATGCAAAAATTTGAGTGAAAGAATGTTATTATTCTCTTTCCGACATTAACATGTATCGTTATTCAATTCCACAGATTTGTGATAACTAAATCTAATTAAGTAATGAAACAAAATCTAAACAAGTACTTTAATCACAACTTCTTGTGCAGCTTTCTATACCCAAAAATAGATGAAGCAGGTGATTGTAATGGATTAAAATTTTTGTTTACTATTAACTTGCAAAACACACCTTTAAACATGAAAATACCAGCTGGATGTGCCGTGCTAAGCTAGTTATCAATATTAAAAACTAGGTTGAAACCTTTATATCTTTAATTATTTTATGAACAAAATTAAAATTAAGACCAAACAATACTAGACATGATTCGACACACATAAAATACAACTGAATAAATTAATAAACTTTTCCAATTAAAAACGTGCAAATTACATTCTAAAAGGATTGCAGCAACTTTAAATTTCGGAGGGAAATCTATACCTTTAAAATAAAAATATTAGAAAAAAATTACTGATCACATTTTCTCCTTTTTACAAAATAATTTTTTTACTGGCTCTGAAACCTTGTATAACCTATGAGCAGCTCATAACGATTGCTTTACAATTTAGAACAAATTAAATCAGCACGAGTTCAACTTTCTTTTGCATTTATATCGTTCCTTTGTACGCTTTCAAGTTTCAGCAGTTGGTATAAACGTTTATCATACAAAAAAATTTCACTTGTGACAAAAACATTTTTCTCCTCATTACTCAGTTTATTAGAAAACATTTAATGGAATATCATGAACATTCCTTCTCTTTCTCTAATTTTGAAATACAACTGCTTCTCACGCTATGTTCATGCACCTTCAGCTTAGTTTCCAATGCGTATATTACAGTAATTACAAAAAGGCTAAAACAAGAAGCATATCAATACATTTGAGTATTAGAATGAGATAAATTGGGCCAATCTACTATTATTTTTAAAAAGAAGTAATTAGGACACTGTTCACACACTTTATCTACAAAATTACACCTATTTGCACTGGAAAATGTCTCGATTTTACTGTTGATTTTGCTTTCAACAACCTCAATTCAAAGGTGCTGGGGAGAGTTAAGTCATAAAGGTAAGTTTGAGGAAAAGTGAAAATTAAATTTTTGGTGATCATTGCAAAGCTGAGATAACTTCAGAACTTTTAAATTTACAACATTTCAATTGTCAATATCTGATGAAAAATATATATTTTGTCATTTATAATTCTCTAAGCAAGAAGATTATACCTTCACAAAAAATGCCGTAACTCCCTTTATTAACAAATCATCCAACCTTATAAGCAGAGATTACCAGCAAAATTTGAAAAACAAATTACACTTCTAGAGCATCAAATGTAATTACAAATTTAGTATCACACAGATTGGCACTAACCTGTATGCAGGAGGAAGTATCTCTTCATGTAAGGTACACTCAACGGGAGTCAATTCTTCCACTTTATATATTCGAGATCTCACAACATCTATATCTCTTTCAAATTCATCTTTAAGGATCTTGATGGAACTTGGAGGAACGACAAATTCAATAATAAATTGGCTGAAAAAAATCCAATCAGATTATACTACGTATAAATAAAAACGGATATAAGTAACTTGCCAACAGATTATGGTGTAGAATCATACCTGGCACGCCTATGAACAGCGCCATGGGAGCTAATTCTATAGGGCAAATCTTTGGTTCCCAAACTATCTAATCGCCTTATAATTCCTCCTTGATCAAATATAATTCCGGCTGTGCGTTTCAATGTTGATACCAATTCTGGCTTCAATCGGGGAAGCATTATTAGGTTATGTTATATAGGTTTCATTTACACATCACAAAACACACAACGAAAGAATAAAAAATAGTTACCCTCGTCATAAGGCGAAGAAGCAATGGCATTTCATACGTAATCATCGCAAACAGTAAGTTAATTTTACACAATAATAAATAATTCCAAAACAAACAGTAATCAATAATTCTTCAGCAACGTCACAAAATGAATGCTTGCTTCACAAGCCACAGAGCACCACAGCACTTACACTCACGTATACGTTGTCTATGCTTAGAACTCAGCTAAGACAATCCAAGATGTGAAGAAAAGGAAGATTAGGATTGGTCAAAAGTTTGTACATATTTATTCCATGAATTTCTCGACGCCTGCTCTGTACGTAACAAGACAAAGTATAACTTGGCGCTAAAACAAATTACTAAATCGGGCTACTGCAGTCATACGCTGTGCAGCAGTTACCCTATTTTCGATGACATTGTAGTAGTAAGAATTTTGTTCATTAATATGTCGAAATTCCTTTCAGGAAAGATATAAATAAAAATCTGAACTTTTGGAATTTTAATATTTTCTAACTATTTAGTTTTTTGAATTAAATGATATTTGATAATGAAATGCACTCTTTTAACATATTTATTGTTATTTTCTTCATCTACATAATTACTATGTCAAAATGGTTTTCACTTTGGTTACCAGTCTCTCATTTACATTAAATAATTTGAACTAATTCATCCACAAGATTTTGCTTTTTACTAAATTATAGAGAAAAGTTCATTCTTTATTGATTGAACTGCAAAACTTTATATTCTATTACTATTTAGGTGGCAAACGTATTTAATTTACTTGTTAGCATGTGAAGAGGTGATTGCGTAGGATTTAACTTCGATTTCTGAAAAATTACATTTTTGAACACATTTGCCCGATTGTCTCTGAAACTACTGAGATGATAATTTTCAATTTTTGGAATGTCAAGTTTCATACTTCACGGTTTCTGAATAAAAGTACACAAAATGTAAATTTTTCACCTTTATTTTAAATATGCTGTAAAAAACAAACCCTATTCAAAATATGTAAATGTGCTCGTATTTACTTAAAACATTTCCACCAAGCTGCTCCTAAAATTTTACAGCACTTCATTGAATACTAATTTCTGAGATATTGGGTCAAGTGCACAGCCAAATTAACATGGAAGAAATAGGGCTTTATGTCTCTCCTTAAAAGGAAAGAGGTGTCTGTATCAATTTTCTTCTATATTAATATTTGGCTTCTGTCACGATTACAGTGATACTAAATTAACGCAGAATTTTCTTATTTTGAAGATCGATAATGATGGGTGTTTTCAAGGGCACTGCTATTTCTTTAAGGTTTGAATTATTCTTCCCGTTTAAATTAGCCATGATACTATAATCTCTGAATCTCATGATGCGAGATTCTCCTTGTTAAATGAATTACTTGTTGCACTAAATCAGAAGGAAATTCCATTGTGCTTTTCTTAGAAGTTTGTAAAAAGCGTTGACATCATATGACTCATATATAAAATTTTAGAAAACTAGTAATCGCTAGGATTTGAGATTTGCAGGCCATGTGATCAACAACATATTATCAAACTGTAGACAAATAGTTGCCTCCAACACACTAATAGAAAAGCAAAAATCTCTCATATGCCGCCGTTGTCCTCAAATTAAATTGTGGAGTCCCCACAAGGATCCAGTCTTGAGCTCAAATACGATTCTTTTACAGTAAATGACATGTTTTGGCTTAAGGACAAACAAAATCATTTTGTTTGCCAGGATGACATCATAGAAGAACATCATTCAGAGTCAAAGTCAAAAACATGGCACCAATCACTAGAAAATGGGTTTTCAAGATCACCATGAAACTAATGGTTTAGGACAACCATATAAACACCAGCAAGACAGTCTCTCTTAATTTCAATTGACATCTCGATTAAAGAAAAACTCTCACAGCACTTGCTATATAACAATAACCTGGTTTCATACAATATCCTCATGATAACTATCTTCCTAGACTCTAAAGGAACCTAAAATGGAACACTTCAACATCTCAAATCTGTACCTAAAAGCTCAGCAAATTTGCATATCCCTATACACCTCCAGGTCAAGCTCAACTTGGACAGCTTGAACAAGGTATTTTGCAAATGTTGCATCCACACTAAATATGAAAATATTCTTGGGGAAATGCCCCTGAAAGTACTCCCAACATTATATTATCCAAAGAATGACTGCGAAACAATTGACCAGCACATCATAAGCTGGAGTCTTGCAAACGCTTGTTATAATAAACTAAAGGATTCCTTCGCTCTACCTGTATGTACATATTTGAAATAGTGGTCTTCACCAGAAATTCTTCATGGAAACCAAAGAGACTTTTACTTTGTAGATTCTGATGTACATAACTAAAGACCGTCAAAAGGATACCTAACGTTCCCGACTCTGAAACTACACTTTATAAAAAAGTACCCTAATAGAGGCATTACAGTTTAAAACGTAAACTAGGCATGTATCAAAAGACATAACACGAATTCATACAATTTTAAAAGGCAATTGAAAGCTTTCCATGCTTCAACTGTTTGGTACGTTGGTAAAGAAATATTCAAATTACGATTTCCCGTTGAAAATATAAATAAATAAGAATTTTTATTCCATTAGACCTTCTGTTTTCATGTGAACTGTTTCAGCTGAGAAAAGAAAATAGGAATGCATATCACATCTGTGAATGACGAGAGAAAAAACTAGGTCAATAACTTGCCTCCTCCCAATTCAAGTTATAAATATGAAATGATACTATGATTGTTAAATTTTGAATGTAGTTTGCAAAAATATTGAGTATGTATTATGAAGGTATTAATTATTATAATTAATGTCATATATATAAGTAATTATTATTAATTAATGTAATTATTATTAATTATGTAATTAGTTATAAGTAGTAGCATTAAAATATATATCTGAAAGTGTTAATTATTAGCAGATGAAATTATCTACGTATAGTATCTTAATCAAACTGTAACATAGTATTGTCTTTCTAGCGTCAATACCATCTCGATCAGTTGTTCAGGTTCCTGATCTTATTGGCAACTGCTGAGATGGCCTTGTTTTGTCTGAACAGTAATATAAACTTGCTGTTCTCACCAGGCATCATATTGACTGGTATAGCCACGATTGAATGTATAGTGTGACTCAATAAATGATTATTATTATTATTATTATTATTATTATTATTATTATTATTATTATTATTATTATTATTACATTATCTAAATGTTTCCTACAAATGTCAATTCAGACACCGTCTAAAATACAGTAGTGTAAACGTTTATCGGTTGTCCATTATTAAAAGGTCCATGTTATGAGGATGTCCTCTGCTCCCTAATGCCCACCTTTCAAAAATTGACTCAGATGATGTCCTCATACGAAATGTCACTTTATGACGGAAAGGGGAGACATACAACGACTCATGAGTTGATCGCCTCTCCATGTGCGAAATACGAACGAAAAAAGACTAGGGTATTAAGATTTTCCCTCGGGAGAAAGATACTCCGATTAAGGTAATACAGACACAGTGTTCGTTTGGTTTACATAAACTAACATAAACAGTACCATCGGCAATTGTTTCATTTTCTAACTTTTACAAAATAGTTTTTATGGGAATTTTTCATTCACAAACTAAACATTGAAAACGTAAAAACATCGAGCGCAAACGTAGACGTTAAAAACATCGTCTTTAATACATTGATGTTTAAAATATACATGTTTCTATAAAAACATCGATGTTTTGAAAACATGGATGTCGCATAAAAGTTTCAAAAAATATTCATGACCTTATTGAAAAAACTAAATACGGGGAACAAATGTTTTTGAAAGAAAAAAATATTGTGGTTCTTGGGAGACACTGAAAAAAATTTAATCTTTCGAAATTTTCAAAAGTTCAGAGTTAACAGAGGAAATCGGACCTATACCACCTTTATAAGTGCATTTCACTCTATGCTTCCAAGAAATTTAAAAATAAAAAAATTGAGTGATTTGTGAGAACATTTTGAAAATGTTTAAGGGGATTTAAGTAAAGTACCCTCAAATTTTTAAGATAGTTTTTTCATAATTGCAGCGCTTCAAGTTGAGCCAGATCGACCGAGAAATATCCATTTTGGAAAAATTCCAAGTATGGTATAGGCGCTATTGGTGTATACGGACAGACGGACGGACGGACGGACGGACGGACGGACAGAGTGACAGACGGGCGGACAAACAGATGGACGGACGTTGAAAAAACGTTTTTACGGTATCAGGGGACCTATTTTTCATACTACATATGAACATTATTTTGCAACACATTTGCCAGGTGATCCTAAAGGATTAAAATTGATACTGAAGTTTAAGCCCCAACTTGGTGCTAAAACTTTAGTATCAATTTTAATCCAAGTAAAAGCGTTTCTGTGGCTTAACTGTTGCTTTACAATTGGAGACTATATCGAGTATCAAAAAGAAAAGAAATATCAATTTTAACAATGATATTTAATGCATTAATTATATAGCAGTTTGGGTGGTATAAATCTAAACCATCTGTATCTAGTATTGTACGTCAGATTGTGGTTCAATGGTCCTCATCTCGATCAGGTATTTCGTGCAGTTTCTCTGATCTTTTGAGCGAATGCTGAGATAAAACCTTGTTTTGCTTCTCGACATAAATGTAACTTCACCATCTATGCACGTCTTCGAGAGCACATTCGGAAATTCAAACTATCGCTCTCCATATTGTCGAGGCAGGAAGTCAATTCCTTCACAAAGGGCACGATGAGAGAGAAGACCCCAAATCTATGGCTGATTTGCCCTTGCAAAAAATTTTTATTACACCGGAGCGATTATTTTTTCATCAATTTTTGCCAAAACGCTCATATCCTTCTGGGTTCAGAAATCAACCAGTATGTGACAGAGTAGGGATCCCAGATTTAAGAAAACGGTCACAGAATATACCTCTCCCTGTTGCACACGTCACACACAGATTTTAACTATTTTTGACGTTAAATAAATAAAACGTTGGTTTACATTGTGAATAATGACAAAGCAATTAAAGTACATAGACAAAATTCACCAAGGTGACAAACCTAATATCGTGTTGGACGTCCTTTTGCTCACGAACAGCAGCAAGTCAACGAGGCATGGACTCAACTATAGACTTTGAAAGTCCCCTGCAGAAATATTGAGCCATGCTGCTTCTTTAGCCGTGCATAATTGCAAAAATATTACTGGTGCAAGTTTTTGTGCACGAAGTGCACTGTGACTTTATGACTCAGTGCATTATGACCCAGAATGTTCGACGGAATTCATGTTGGGCGAATTCAAGGTGGCCAAATCATTCATTCGAATTGTCCAAAATGTTCTTCAATCCACTCGCGAATATTTGTGACCCGATGACGTGGTGCGTTGTCCATAAAAATCCATCGTTATTTGGGAACATGAAGTTCACTAATAGCTGCAAATTGTCTCCAAGTAGCTTAACATATCCCTTTCCAGTCAATGATCGGTTTAGTTGGACTAGACGATTCAGCCAACTCCAATGTAAAACAGCCCACTCCTTCATGGAACCACCACCACCATCATTTTGCACAGTGCCTTGTTGGCAACGTGGGTACATGATTTCGTGAGTTCTGCTCCACACTACTGATGCGACATTGATAACAAAACATTGAGGTTAGCAAACATCGATGTTCAATATTAAAACATCGATATTCAAAATACATCGACTAAAAACCATTGTAAACGTTTTTAAACTTCAAAAATAAAATTCGTGTGCATTAAAATTTAATTTAGCAGTGTTAATGTTTATCAATTCGCCGAATACGGGTACAAGAAGGAGCAGATCCTATGCTTACAGCGTATGTGTTGACATCTCAATATGCGAAATGAATATGACAAAAGAGCAAATACAAGGGCATGAAGGTCATCTCGAGCCAGAGAGTTTGGTCGATGAAGGTAGTACAAACAGCATTCCTTGGGTTGCAACACATGAACTAACAGTGTTTCCATCAGTTATTATTTCATCATTTAACATTTACAGTACTGCGAGCATGGGCATTTTTAATTCAGAAACAAAACATTGGAAAAGGAAAAAAAACATCGATCACAAAACATATGTTAAAAACGTCGGCGTTAATACATCGATGTTTCTACAAGATCATCGATATTTTGAAAACATCGACGTCCATGTCACATCCCTCCCCCACACTTGAACACTACCATCAGCTCTTTCCAACTGGAATCGGAACTCATCTGACCAAGCCCGTTTTCCAGTCCTCTAAAGTCCAATCGATATGAACACGAACCCATTAGAGAAGTTGTAGGCGATGTTAGCCAAGGCACTCTAGTCGGACTTCTGCAGCCATAGTCCATTAAAGCGAAATTTCTCCGCACTGCCCTAATAGATACGTTCGTCGTACATCCCACTTTGATTTCTGCATTTATTTAACTCCCCTTCCTATCTCTCATTCGCTACTCTCTCAGATTTACTTCAGAGGGTAGTCAGAAGCCACCATGGGGGCGAGAGATACTGAACTTGCAGACTATACACCGCTCGACTCAAACGATCTTCTGTCGGAGTATCCCATCACAAGGAGACATCTTTGGTATTTAATGGTACAGGCTTCTCCTACTAGGGTTCTAGTCAGCTTTCACCGCCTTGTTTTTATATAACCTAAGTAAGCAGTTAAGGGAATTATTTTGTAATCAGAGACATGTACTCCAATTTTATTTATATACAAGTATTGTATGATAGACAAAGGGCGCCACCTAGCGAGCGCGCCAAAAACAGCCGTGACGGCCTGCCTCCACTCGAGACACAGACGCTAGACGCCGGACACGCGGTTACGAAAGTGTTACGTTCGTCTCTTACTCAAGTGCTCCTGTCTATTCAAACGTTGGTTAAATAAACGCCAATCCGATTGAGTATCGTTTGTCGTTATTCTTAAAACAAATATAAAATGACCATTTTATAGAAATATATTTTTACGGGATAACAAACCCTATTTTCCAACAACACGAGACTTACAAACAGGAAGACAAATCTACACTATTTTTCACAGATAAAGTACCCTCTTTTTTAAAATCGTATTCAAATGAAAATGCGGACAAGCTTATAATTTCTGGGAGAAACTTTAAGGAATATTGCCTCCTCCCTCTAACCAATAAAGTTTTACATAACATATTATCTTTGGCTAGCAGTGTTACCACTGCACACCTCAGTAGGCTAGTGGTTTGCTACTTGCCTGTGAACCAACTCAGTTCGTGGGTTCGATTCCGACTAAGGCCCATGGATTTGAGAAAGGTGAAAAATCCACATTAGCAATGTCATGGTTGTAGCATGTAAAAGAAACCACGCTAGTTGCCGGTAAAATTAAACCCCCCGGCAATTGGTCACCCTAACGAGATACCACGATCTCCCAACCAGGTAGCTCGAATATAGTTAACCGAGATTGGCATCTGGCGGAAAAACTGAGAGTCAAATCCCAAGCGCTTCAGGAGAACTCCTACGGAGTACGCCTACATGAAAAAGGTACTGAGAGAGGTGGCTCAGTGAATCAATTGGTATCACTGCTGTGCCTATGATCGGAAGGTTCTGGGGTTCGAGTCCTGACGATGGCACGATTTTCGACAGTAACCAGATAGGTCGAGTTCTACCGCTGCCTGAACGGGAATTCTAACGTCGGGCTGCTCTGATAGGTAGTTTTCCATGGTTTCTTCGAGAACTATCAGGCGAATGCCAGGGAATGCCTCCCAATAGGCCCCGTACCACGCGCGATCTCTCCTTCACATTCCTTGCACTATCCTCACCAGTACGTACACACACATTTACATGCACTGAATTGAACTCTTACATTTACATGCACTGAACACCTGCCGGGAAATCGGTCGGGAGCTCAGATCTCGTTCCGGCTGGGGTGATGCCCCGCTGGTGGGAGATACCTGGTTGGGGAAACCCCCGCTAGCCGACGGTAGGTCAGCGTCAGATCTCGCCACCCAGCGAAGCAAGATCACCGCCAACCCCAGAGCAAAAGGATATACTATATTTACGGGACTAATGACCTTTGACGTTGACGCGCCCGGAATCACTAATTAATCAATCAATCAATAAAAAACCTACCATCTTGATTCTGAGATCAATCAATTAATAAAAAAAACACAACCATCGTGTCAGAACTTAGATGCTTCAGGGCAGAGAGTATGCATCAGGGGCACTCTCACGGAGCGTGCCGAAGAGCGAAAATGGCCCCCTAGACCCGCGCCGGAGGTAGGTTTCGTCAGTCGAATACACGAGCGCGGAATTACGGCAAGTGTACGTGCAAAAAAAAAACGCCACATACCTGAGTTCATTAGGCTCATCTATTGTGTTTCAAAATAAAATATTTCACACGATTGTTCAGCGGTACGGAGGAAACGAGCGGCGCTACAATGAGTAGGGAGGGGACCTTAAAATGTCTTTGAATCGCGTAAATTTATTGTCGGTTGTATAGTGCGTGGGAACGGTTGTTCTGAAGGAGGGTGGCAGTGTAGAGTAGCGAAAGGTAACATATGGTGAACACGGCTCCGAAAAGAACTGCGGTCAGGTAAACTCATGTCCGCGTGACTTCTAATCATTACGAGTAGTATGTCATTTTCTCTCAAACGTTTCATATCTCATAAATTGCTATTCATTTCATCTCTAATGTTTTTTTTGGCGAATTAATTTGCCTGGTCATTATGAATTTATTTGACTACATATATAAATATTTATAAACACAAAAGCTTTAAATTAACTCTATTGAAATGTATCAAAAATTTAATAGTTTTAAGATTTAGATCAAATCGTTTCAAAAAAATGTAATTTATCATGGTATGACAACAGTCTCATTTTTTTAAAACTAGTGATACAACAGAATGGAACCAATTATCTCGCACAAGTTAATATTGTAATTTTTATAGTCTAGGCTAGTTTTTTCTGTATTGCCCTGTTCTCTACTCAGCGGTAGAGATCTATTGGTAGATAGAGTGCCAGCTATTGATGCTTAAAATATATTTTTTGGCATTTTGGCATCTATTGGCATTTTCTCAATTTTTAGTTCCCCTAATAGCATAATTGAAATATATTTTGAAGGAAATAATATTACATTAGAATAAAACAGTCATATATGCAAATTTTTATTGAAAAATTTCAAGCCTTTTTGAGAAAATGTTTGTGCATTTCTAAAAAAAGCGCAATTTTAGGGTCACTTTTGCAAAAAAGTTTTCAAGAAACTTCATCAAAAATTATTTAAAGAACTTGTATTTAGATATGCAATAATGAAAAGAAAGTGATCTTAATGATTTTTTAACGCGAGAGAAATTAAAAAAATACATTTGTGTAGTTTTTGAAGAATCAAAAGAATACATCAAAGTGTACTTCAGCTTCCTGATCAACGACCCCCACCTCAACCAGGTTTTGTCCAGTTTCCCTGCTCCATTGAGTAAATGCTTAGGTAGCCCCTTGTTTTACTTCTGGACATAAATGTAGCTTCAGTATGCGCACGTTTTGTCGAGCTCTCATTTTGCTTGTAGTGGTAGGAGTTGAGTTGGTCAGCTACAATTTTGTTAGCAACGAAAGAAAAAATCAAATTTGCAGTTCGTTTACAGATGCCAATAAGCTTTCTACAAATGGAGAATGAAAATGTCTAGGTTATCAAATTTTGCTCACCTCGTGCTTAAAAAATAATACTTATTTTATTTTTAAACCTTTCTTTATCTTTCAACTATTTGTTGTTATCATGTTTGGAGTGATTCTGGAACTCAAGAAAACGTGCGCAGATGATCTCCCTCATACGTCATGTACAGTTTTTCCTGTTCTTTTTTTGACTAAATTAATCAAATGGCGCGTATATCATGTAATTCAGTGTATTAATACTACCCGTAAAACATGTAAAGAAAACACGTGGAACAGTTTTTGAGAAAATGTCGTTTATGTATTTCTGAAAAAATACACAAATTTAGGCTCATTGTCACTTAATCGAACGCAAAACTTAAAGTTTTTGAGAAACTGATTTCAAAATCATTTCATCATTTCAATCATCAGAAGAAACTTCATCAGAATCATTTAGAGCACTTGCCCCCACAAATAATTCAATAAGTATAAAAAATGCCCCTAATGTAAATATTAACGACAATAATACAAAATGATACACAAATGTTACAATGATACAAAAAATGTAAAGAACGCCAAAAATGTTTATGTGATGTTATTCGGTGCATGTAGCACTTTCTGTACAAAAAGTTCAAAGAAAAAAATGTTTAAAGAAATCTCAAAGAAAAAAATGTTTAAAGAAGAATCTTTCACGCCAAATTTAGTTGAAAACTATTTATATATTGAAATACATGTATGTTCTTATTTAAAAAAATATTTTATTCAGGGGAAAATGTTTAAATTACTGTAGTTGTAGGAAGACGACGAAACAATTTTAAACTTTCACAATTTTTGAAAATTCATATATTTTAACGAAACGGAGATCTGCACTATTTTTAAGGATCCTTAACATTCTCGTAGGACAAATCAATAAATTTGGAGCCACTTTTGAGAAAAATAATCAAAATGTTCTTGAGGTTTCATGTAAAGTCCCCCCAAAAATTAAAATACCTAATTCAAAATCTCGCGGCTGCAATATCACATCAATTGGGGAATTTGAATTTCGGTGAAAATCCTTCTTATGGTGTAGGCGCTAACATTGTTCATAATCAAACACGCAGACGAACGGGCGTTTTGGCATTTATCAATTTTTTGGTATCAAGGACCCGCAAAGCGTTGATACTGACTCCACTGATTAGAAGAAGTTTTTTACTATATAAGAACAAGTGTTATCCAATTTTTCTGCCGCTTTTCGCTGCAGTATTACATAACCTTCTATATTCTATGCGTGTAGTAAGCGAAGAAGTAAGATACGGAGTCCTTAAAATTAAGAAAACTTAACAATATAATTAATATTAATATTATCCGATATCTCCCTTTGTCCATGTGTTTAGGCAGCACTAAACTGATGGATAAATTAAACTTCAGTTACTTCATAAAAAATATTTATTTCATAGAGTCAGCATTCAAAAATATAGTAGGTTTACAACCATAAAAGCAACAGCACATTATAAATTACAATAACATTACAGATAACTATACTGATTGTTACACAACCTGTTGTTATTCAAAAAGAGCATTACATAATGTATATAGACCTTTTTCAATAAAAAAATCTTTGATATGCTTGCGTATCACAGCAGCCATAAAGATTTCGAGCACGGTACATGTTGGTATCAAAATTCAAAATATTAATGTGATTTAATTTTATGTAGAATTAAATTGAGCCTCTGTATGTTGGACTGAATTTCCGATATGAATATTGTTAGTCTTATGTACACGAAAAATAATTTACTTGTCTGATATCGCATCATCTCAAATCATTCTAGTTTCCTTTTGCACCAAGGACTTTCAAACCGACCCCAATATAGTACAACTTTCTTAAAATGTTATTATTAGATAAATAATATTTTTATTTACAAAAATTAAATAATGTTATTTTGAGAATACTTTGGATGTACAATAATTTGAGCTTCTAAGCTTATTGCAGTTGCTCCCAGCAATTTGGTGCAAAGCGTGAAGTGAATTTGAGGTTTTTGGAAGTACATTCTCTGTGGACCAGTGCATTTCCCATGAAATGATGATAGCACAATAATACCCATTCTAAGTAACAATATATATCCCAAATTATAACCTGGCAAGTTTTTCAAGGTGCATTAACTCTACAACTGAATGAAAAATCAAAATCTACCTTTTTGTTGTTGTTGTTGTTGTTGAAATCAAACTTGCAGTCGTTTCGAAGCAAGATATTTTCAGTTGGTCTCTCCGAATTTTTGTCAAAATGTGAAACTTAATTCTTTTTTATAAGCATTTTTCTAATTTGTATTGATTAATCATTTATTCTTATATTAATTTCTGAAGCTCAGTAACTTACCCAAGACACCACACTTTCAAATTGAGCATTGGGGAAAGAACAAAAGAAGTGTTTGCTATGAAAAAAGTTCACTAAAAATTATTTCATCGGTAATTTATCGTATGTGGACGTGATAGAGAGAATCACGAGATAGTTTGGCACTAATATTGGCGTTTCGATTTCAAATTACTAACCTATCAAAATATGTGTTTGATCTTTGAGCAGTGGCCCATGAGGGTCGTACAAATGATTCATCATACCTGCCAATTCATTTATTTACTAGGTCCAAACGTGCAGTGTATTTCATAGAGACTTGGGAAAATATTAGATATTAATAGATCATAAATTCAGTTATGTTATTCTATGCCATACTTTTCTAGTTATTCATCCTCTTATCTTCAAATGTGGACCATGATATTGACGACATTAACAAATCCTGTGATTAAAATAACTTGTTCGGTACCACGAAAAAGCCTTTTTCATAACAAGAGAGAAGAAAATGGAGATTAACTGAACCGGAGGTATATTTTACTATAAAAAGAGATTTGAAATATACTTGGCCTTATTTCTGAACTGATAAATTTATGGCGCGTCACTCAAACACAGAAGTTGCATTAATAGTATTTCGTTTCGAACGAATTATGGATTTGGTGACCGGAAAATAAGACTCACCATTACGACTTTGCAACCCATTCCTTTCCTTCGCCTTTTCTATAAAAGCATAATATATTTTGTGATCGTTGGGATCCTAGAAATGCATTGAATATTGATTGCGAATTTCTGAGTACACCCTAATCGATACTAGAATAGTAACATTTTTTTAGAAGAGATAAAAACTGATCATTTATAATTTTCATTTATTCTGAATATCCATTAATTTTTAAGTCTACGTCAGATACCGTTTTTAATTTCGGAGTGACTAGCAAATATGTCTGTCACATTGTGCCACCATGACGAACATCGCGAAGGCCAAGTGGAACAGCTCTTATTCATAACACGAATTCATGTTAAGGTTTTTTCTTTAGAATTTATTAGATCACGTCTTAGAGTCGTCTTAAGCCTCCACGATTGGTATCATGAATCTTCACCGTGATGTTGATCTCTATCAGACTGCAGAGGAACTGTAAAAGCTCGTTTGATTCACCGTCATATACGCACGGTAATGAAAATTTTGATACAATGCAAATTCCTAATGATATGTTGTAATGGATGGACGTCTTTCTTGATTCATCTACAATATTATTTTAAAGGAATGTAAACAACGAACATTTCCGTTTAGCCTCTATTTTCATTGTACGTATTTTGATGTGGATTTCATTAAGGAAATATCCTCTTACACGTATTAGAAGAAAAAATCCTTTAAGATTTTGACTTTTTAGTCTTTTCGTGCACAAATACCAAAACTATTATGAAGAACAGAATGTGAAGTGAAATGAAAGGATATCATCCCACTTCTGGCACTTATTGATATTGAAAATCAGAAGAAATAGTATTTAGAACCTTCATTTTTTGTAATTGAAACTTAACGTGTTGCAAACATTTCTCGTGATTCCAAATACATTACGCATCTTGGCAAATTATAATCGGTGTTGAAAAGAAAGCGTGGTTATGCCACCGCAATAGCATATTAAAAGTCATTTGATAAAATGAGCGATATTGTACATATTTTTGATTACTTTTATGACTATCTTACCTATTTTTAAAGTTTTATGAAAACTGAATTTTACTATGAATTTGAAAGACTTCTCTTAAAAATATTCGAAACTTCCCGTTCTGACGTATCCAAATTATTCCACAAGCGGTCATTGTATTGTAACGTGCACTGACCCCTCTGAACATGCGATAAGCCTTCATCCATCACCGGTGCGAAGTTGTTCATATATCCCTAAACCTTAACAGGGAGTGTGTTATCAATTACTACTCCACTAGTGAAATTAAAACCAATAGTGTTTAACTATACATACAAAATGCCCCAATCAGGGCGGTCTATCTCAAAAAGTTTATCGCCTTTCCTATTTCCCGATTTTTGTTACCGCTTCTCCCTGCTGGCCAATAATAAACTGTGACTCATATCTTAGGTGGCGATATACTACATCGATCACTGTGTCGCATGTGATTTTAACACAACTTTCAGTTATTTTCAGTATTTGGCGCATTTTGGAACTATGTTGGACATGATTTCACTCGTGGAATAGTCATATTAAATATCACTGGTGCTTTGGAAATTCTCAGATAAATCCCCTCCGCGCTTCGCGAGTTGGAAATTTATCAACAATTACCAAATCACTCATGATATTACCTAGGATAAATTTCAAAGTTCTAACTTTCTTTTTCATATTGGCAAGAAATTTATCGAATGCTTCTGTTTGCAGAAAATTAATAACCTAATACATTTAAAAAAAGAATAGGGTTAAAAGAAATAATAAATATTCATACAATTCTACTAACACGCCAACTTTTAAAATAAATACCTATTCTAAAAGGGCATTTACATGTCATGTTTCAGAGCAGATGCACCATCACCAGAGGGCATAACGCTTTTTCTTTTAGCGTTCATAAATGCCTTGGAAAATCGAATGGACGCAAATCAACGATTAAATCACTTATTCACGTGACGACAACGGAACATCATACGTTCTATGCCTTGCACCACAACAAGAAGCACATGCTGTGTCTCCTCTGCCAAATTCTTCGCCGTCTTGAATGGTTTGTGGCATAGGCTTGTGTAGCGTTTCTGGCATCAGGAGAGAGAGCAAGCCAGACAATATTGCAATACTTGCAAAAATCACCGACGGTAAAGTTTTATCGAATGAATCCTGAAAAAAAAAGAATTATTACATTATTATTTGAAAATAAAATCAATGTATGAATTTGTCTTATGCTATTATTTTGAATATATATACATACATATATACATATATATACATATATATACATATATATACATATATATACATATATATATACATATATACACATATATACACATATATATATATACATATATATATACATATATATAATGAAAAAAAGAGTATCTTCTCTGATATTGTTATTGATTATGATGAAACCATTTCATTATTTAAAATAATCACAATAATTACTTTGATTTTTTTATAAAGTAAAACATTCAATGCACAATAAATTGTTGCACATTTCAATAAAATAAGTATTTCAGTTAACATACTTTCCATTTCTCCTAAGTACAACTGATATTTTTACGAATATGTCTTTAAAGATATTAGATAAGAAATTACATGTCCAGAAACGAGCTGAATTATGCATGCGCCAATAATCATTTGCTTACTAAAGACATTATTAAATTAATAAACAAATGTTGTGTAGGTATATTCGATTTTATTGGCTTAAGATATTTTCAATTGCATATCAATCGTCATCAAAGTTTACAGGGGGGCGAGAAACAAAATTCTGTTTGCAGAACGCGCGGGTTTGTTTTCCCAGTCCTAAGGAAATACGATTTTAAGCAAAATAAGATTTTATATCAAGTACAAAGTATTAAACGCGCACGTTTTTTAAGCTCCGGAATTACCACCCTCACTCCTTTACTAACATTAGTTGAATTCGGAATAAATGATAGCAAGGAACGTTGTTGGCAAAATATGAAATGCCTGCTTCCGTGTTACAGAAACTATTTTGCTTCGAACAACGCGCTACCATTTTTATATAATAGTACTGACGATGAAATAATCAAACCTCCCAATCTACTCGTATTTAGGGAAATAAGGGACCAAGAAAATGTTGAAGCATAATACGCCAGTGCAAGTAACTAAGGGCTGTCTGTTTGTCAATTACCTTCCCAAAAGGCTTTGCGAGACAGCTTAATTCGGGTAGACAAATAAATAATATAATGTATAAAAACAATGGTTTTGGTTCTTGCTTAATGCGCTGCCTGCCCGTTCATCTGATTACTATAATACTCTGTCAGCTTATTGCTTCCACTTTCGGGAAGAATGTAGCCATAGTATATGCATAAGCATGCGCACATAGACGCGCGTTGATGCTTTTACGTAGCTCTGATCAGGGCGCTTTACGTCACGACGCTCTCTACGCAACCCGCCACACACTGACGTACGATTATTAAGACGTCTTCATTGCGTATTCTGCCCCTGCGAATGTGAAATTTCTCCCGGGAGAGACAGAGAAAGACAAAGTCGCAGAGGGAAACAAACAGAGAGAGACAAAGAAAGGGAGAGACGGAAGAGAGAGAGAGAGCAGACGAGAGAGGAGAGGATGGAGCTAAGAGAGGGAGAGAGAGGAGAGGAGAGAGAGAGAGACGGAACCACCTCGTGGAGAAAGTGTCTTTCTCATATTGAATTTTTTGCAGAGAGAAGCGTAAAACGTGATTAATAATCACGAGGCCAGTAGCATGTGAAGTGCAAAACATTGCAATAGCGAATCATTGCCGGGCCCACTAGTTAAAAAAAAAAACAACAACTTAATTTGCATGATTGGCTTACCAGAAGGGTGATGAGAGGTGTCATGGCTCCACTTAGACGGGCACACATGCTTCCAACGCCCAGAGCAGTGTTGCGAATCACAGTGGGAAATAATTCAGCTGTATAATTGTAAATGATGGCGAAAGAGCCAGCGATGAAGAATTTTCCAACCATTACGATGGTGGTTGCACATATACTGCCAAAAGTCGTATCTGTGGAGAAAATTGGACGATTACACAAAGCTAATGCAAATAAATTGGAATATCTGATTTCGAGAATTTACATTCAAACAAAGAAAAAAAAAACTATTTCCGAACTTTTAATATGATGTTTTTATTTTACATATTTTTCAACATTCTTCAACTTTATTATAAAATTTATTTTATTTAAAAGTATGATTATTCATTTAATGCTCCTTGCGACACGCTGAACGTGTGACAGGAAAATCTCTCTGCACTGTGGCGAATCACGGACTCTTACTTACAATTTCATTTATGTCCGTAGCAACCAGATCACTGGGATACAAGTAAACGAAACAACACTTCCAGCATCTGTTATGATTGTGGGGAGTACGCAGTTTACGCTATCCTTTTTTACAAGCTGCAAATCGTGCTACCAACGTAATCTCTATTGATAGCACTCTCGCCAACCACTGGTTCTAGTGCGGAGGGACTTTCCTGGGGCACTAATACAATCAATTATGAGTTACTTCCAAGAAATTTAGAATTGAAAAATTAGTAAAATTTTCACCAGCACTGTATACTTGTAAGGGAATTAAAAAAAACAATCATGGCTGCATCTCTAAATAAACTACTTGAGTTTGTGAGTTCGTCTCTCTTCTGATTCACCATTCGGGGAGTGAAGTGTGTTTTGACGAGAATTGAACCAGCGGAGAGGATCGGGCCATTTTACTTTCTTGCTACCGCTTACCTCACTTACTACCACATTAGAGAGAAAGTTAGGTGATTCTGCGCGAAAAAAACGGCGAATTTTTGGTAGAAAACTCGTATTACAGAGTTCTGATAACGAAAAAGTGAATAAATCTTGTTGCTAAATTTAGAAAAACAAAATACTCTTAACACGCGTTGTAGAATCCTTGTTTTATTGGTTCTTGACACTGGAAAATTGAATGACAGCAAAACGACAGTCCGTCCGTCCGCTTGTTAACATCGCTAGCGGCCCAACCGTTCAACCGATTTTTTTCCAAAATTGATATATCCCAATCGATCTATCTGATGTCACGCCTTTTTTAATTTGAAACCGATATTTTAATTTTGGGGATACTTTACATGACGCCCCTGGAACATTTTCAAAATTTTCAAAGAAATGGCTTCATTAGTTTTGATTAAATTTTGTTGTTGGATAGATAGATAGAAACCTTATTCTACAATTAGGCGTATGTTACTCGGTGGTAGAATGTAGAAACATGAAATTGTGACGGACGTACTGTGAAGGACGTTTCAGAGAATGGTGCAGGTCTTTGATTTTTCAAAAATTTGCAAAAATTCAATTATTTTTCTGCGTCTTCGTAAAACTACAATTATGAAGATTTATGAGAATTATAGAGATTTTTTCCTAGAGGAAACCTGTTCCTTAAAGATAGATATTGAAAAGGATTTCATGTAGAATTTTCCGAAAATTTGAGTACGTTTTGCGTAATTTTCCTTGAAAGTGCAGGCGAGAAAGTACATGCTGTTTTTGCACCAGTAGGTTTATTATGAACTTGCATATCACACATATTTAATGTTATGCGATGATGTTTACTTACGTGCGTGGAATAAATTGAAATGGCACATTATTATATCTGATAGAATAAACAGTTCTGTCAAAGTCAATATAATGCCGTAGGCATACAGTTAGAAAATATGCCAAAATGTTAAAATGGGAATCTGATAAGATAAATAGCCGTAATCGGCTAAGCTGCTTACCAGTATAGAATTAATACACAAAAACATACTTGACGTTACACCTGAGACGTTCAAGGCAAACTCACCTTGTGGAATGTAGGCAGACACGATGCACGCTATACCTCCCAGCAACATCAACGTGCTAATCAAGCACCTCCGACCTGTTCGGTCCATAAGAAGAATGGTCATGATGTAGCTAGGAATTTCCACAAGCCCTATGACGAAGAGGATTAAATATGGGTTTCCGGCAAGTTTGCCGGTGTTTAGAGACAACCCATAATACACCAAACTGTTGGCAAACCTGAAACATATTTACATTATTTATTGCGTCTCTAACAAGAATGAAAACAGTGTTTTAATAATGCCCGGGAGTAAAATAGATTTTACTGAAGGTGAAAAATTGTAGCCCTCGAGGGGTTGCTACGATCTGCGATAGCGAATTACCATTTTACTCCCAAAGAGTAAAACATTTACTCACAGAGAGAAAAAGAGTGAAAAAGGGAAAAAGAGAAATATAGGAAGAGAGTGAGAGAGAGAGAAAGAGAGTGTGTGAGAGAGAGAAAGAGAGTGTGTGAGAGAGAGAAAGAGAGTGAGAGAGAGAGAAAGAGAGTGGGAGAGAGAGAAAGAGAGTGGGAGAGAGAGAAAGAGAGTGGGAGAGAGAGAAAGAGAGTGTGAGAGAGAGAAAGAGAGTGTGAGAGAGAGAAAGAGAGTGAGGGAGAGAGAAAGAGGGAGAGAGAGAGAGAAAGAGGGAGAGAGAGAAAGAAAGAGGGAGAGAGAGAGAAAGAAAGAGGGAGAGAGAGAGAGAAAGAAAGAGGGAGAGAGAGAGAAAGAAAGAGGGAGAGAGAGAGAAAGAGGGAGAGAGAGAGAAAGAGGGAGAGAGAGTGAAAGCGCGTTACCAGTTGAGGCAGACGTTGAGCGTGCGCGCGCGCAGGCGGGGCGTCTTGAACATGTCGAGGACGCCGTAGCTGCGCTCGTCCCGCGACGACGAGGCCGCCTTGCCCCGCGAGACGAAGTGCGCGATGTCGATCTTGCCGGCCTGGCCGTTGACGCTCATCGCCTTCTCCACGATGTCCACGGCCTCCTTCACGCGCCCCTGCGCCCACAGCCAGCGCGGCGACTCGTCGATCAGCCTGCGCAGCGGAGCAACCACCCCCTAAAGGCCCATTCGCAATGCAAACAGAAACATAATGCATAAATGTAAGTGATAGACTGAGTATTCACAATGTCTAACATAAACGTAAGCAAAATAAGCGTTTCTAATGGCTGTGATACATTATGGTTTACTATTGGTTGGATGCGAGAATCGATTTCGAGATATCGACTGTGTCCATGGCCCATGGGTTCGATTTAAACTAGTGCCTACGCATTAACATTGATGACCAATAAAAACTTGTTTTGAAAATGTTATCGCTGATTGTCAAAAAGAAGGAAACTTGCTAAATATGAAACAGAATCTAGCACAACTCTAAGATACGCAATTTATGCAATATACCTTAAATATGCAAATGTAACTTGAAAAGAAACATCTAAGGACTCCGAATCAAATAGAAACAGATCTCTTGACTTATACGACTAAGCGGAAGATTAATGCAATTGCACAAAAATCTGATTCCAAGGTGTATACATAACGATGTATTCGCAGTAATTCATGCTCGCTCTTGATCAACTCTGGGATGATTGATGTTATTCCTAGGTAACGATTCGAAACTTACTCGAATCATTATTCCGTTGACTGTTTTTTTTTTGTTTTGCACTTTTCAGAGTGGTTCAGAATAAATGTTTCAAACTTCTAGGGAACGTAGAAGGAACGAAGATGGTGAGTTTTTGCCAGTGAACACATGGTAGAACATCACACAATGAACACACGTGCGTAATTTTGATTGTAAATTGATTGACTGATTAATGATTCCAAGCATGTCAACTGCTAAGGTCATTAGTCCCATAACTGACCTTGTTTTATCGCGGGAGACGGCGGTGATCTTCTCCTGCGAGATCCGATGCTGCCCTACATCGGCTTCTAGGGTTTTTCCCTCATCCATATCTCTCCCACCAGCGGGGCACTGCCCGAGCCGAGACACGCACTAAGCCCCTGACTGGTCTCCCGACAAGTATGGTAGTGCTGCGCGTGTGAGTATACGTAAGTGGTGAGGATAAAACAAGGAAGAGGAAGGAAATATCATGTGCAGTTTATGGCCTGTTTGTTAGGGTACTGCTTCGGCATTCACCTGGTGTTGATCGGAAAAAACACGAAAAACTATCCGCGAGAGCAGCCGGCCGCTTGAATTCTCCTCCAGCACTCCCCTCTAGCACGTGTCGCAAATCCCACTACTGTCGAGACGAAACCTCATACCTCCCGGTCAGACACACTGCTGTGACACCAGTTGTTCCCTGGGCCTCCTGTGTCGGTTGACGACTCATCCCTGAGGCAAATATACGAAATCTAGGAACATGGAATTGGGAATATAGGTTCCTATAAAGATGCTTTGCAACCACTAAGACTTGGTTTTTGTAAAATTGATTCTTTAACACAATCCGCATTGCATCTATGCATACTCCAGGAACGCTAAACTAGTTTGTCCTGTTGGCGGGGCTCGATTTTATTATATTTATGCACAATACTACTAATAATTATTATGCATATTACGTTTCATGTATTATTATGCATATTACGTATCATTAAACGGATGATAATTTGGGACAGCTTTTTCTTTGTGTGAATTTATGGCCGCGTTGTGAGTTAATATTTCATACGATAAATGCATAATTACGACGTGACAAATGTTTTGAATTCGTGCCACTATCGCCACTTACATGGATACAATTTGCACTCACACCTTTCATTCTTCGATCGAATCTCTAATGGTACTCACCACCAATGCCCCAAGAGAAGCAGGCCATGCAGACCGTACGTTACTTGCAGGATTGTGCTATCTTTTATCACGAAGCCCCAAAACGCCACCAACATCACGCCAACGGCGAATAATGCTTGGAATGTTATGCCACATACAGTTCTTTTGGTCGGGCCCACTATCTCCATTGCTGAAACAAATTTGGTAATTTATTTTTGGCAATTAGAAACATACACGTGATATGTGAGTCTTTCTTCACGGGTATCGTTGGACAAGTGAGGGCACATGACACAAGACCCATTCATAAATGGTAAGTCTACAGGGTGGTTCTATGGCTAATTCTAAAACGTAAGTTCTTTGACCATTCTACTTATGTAACATAAAACTTAATTAATGCTTTATTTTCACTGTTGTTTATATTTTGATTCAATTTTATTCCATGCTTTACTTCATATTTGGAACAGTTTTAGACCTTATGCGTGTACATATTATTGCTTGTACATGTCATCTGATATTAATCTGAACCATACTCATGGGATTCTTCCGGCATGCCAAGACAAAAACGAAAGAAATTTTACTACGGATACTTACATAATACAAACCCTGTAATGTAGGAACCGGCTGAACCGAAGATGCCGTACAGGTATCGTACGACAAGGAAGCCATAATATTCTGGAGTAAACGCAACACCGATTCCAAGAAAGAACTGAAGCACCGCAGAAATGTAAAATATGGTTTTGCGACCGTACCTGTTAACAAAGAAAAACAATGTGAGATGAAATTATCTTGTATTTTGTGTACAAATCTACAGAAATTGGTGAGGTCTGGACAATTCAAAATTCTGCTGTTCTTTCATCACTAGAGTCCTTGATGACAAACAAACTCTATGGCCTACAATATTTTAATGTAAGAATCTATCTTAAATATTTATCTTATGGATTGGTACTTCAGTACAGATAACAACAAACACCATTTTCTAATGGTACTTCCTTTACTTCACTTTATGCTTAAAAGCAAAAAAGAAAACTCTTGTGTTATTTAATTACAGAGAATCTACTCACGAATATGGGGAACTTTTTTTATTATTTCGACTTCGCAAATTTCCTTCTTAGAATGTGTCATAAATCCATTCTTCTATGGATTATTATTAAATCGTTCAGTGTAAGTACAGAAGGAAAATAATAATTTCACTAAAATACTCGTACTCATATTTTGAAGTGTTTACTCCTAAGCCATTATATTTTTCTAGATATTATTATTGTCCACACCTCGAATATCAAATAATAATGAAGAATTGTCTTAATATGAATATTTTGAGTATTTTATAAAATTCTGTTATATCTCTTTTGTCAGGGAAAAGTGTGAGTGGTGTTCCAAGAATCTTCTTAATCGCGAACTGTCATCGAAATTACATATACATTAAACGTTTCATACACCCAAGTTAGAACTCATAAATTGTAGATATTCTATGTGAACACGTAGCCAATATTTGCTTGGGAGGTACTTGTACGATATTATCCGAAAACACAAAAGTATATACTGATATGGAAGTTAAAAGTATTTTCATCCTCAAAGTTTCGTAAGTCTAAGGACGAACTTGAGGAATAAGGCAATACGTAAACAAGAATTGACTGTTTAAAATAAGTGGTCAGTATTTCATAGACCTTTCTCTTAAACTACTTAAATGACAACATTTTTATTAGCTATTTCCTAGGAGAGAGCCCATAAAAGTGAAACAACTCACTATTTTTCGTTCAAAGAGCGACCAACTTACTTGGGATCTTTCCAGATCGCTCATACTTGTACACTTCCATTTTTTATGACAACTTCTGTTGTACCTTTTCGTATACAAAATATGTTTTGCAAATAAAATTCAAAATTTCTGGAAAATCATAATTATTGTTTTTCGTAGCACGATGTAATGTAGTATTATTGATCGCCGTGTACGAACGTAACCTAAGTGGTAAAGAGAAGGCAGAATGAGGAACACTTACGAGAATGGACGAAATCCCTATTAGAAATGAATGATTGCTCACGATTACGAAAATTAGAGCCGTTTCAAAATATAAATTGGTCAGTTACGAAACACTTATTTCAAGTTTTAAGAAATATATTTGCGTCTGTTATCTTATTTAAATAATTGTAATTATAAATTTGTATTATAATTGTAAAATCAAGAAATACACTGTTAAACATACTTAAGTGTCTGTTTACTAAGGTCAAAAAACTAATACAATTAAAAAAACTTATTTCATGTATCCACTATAAATAATATGTATCTTAAGCCACGAATGTAAAAATTCGATTCAACAAATTTTGACAGTATGAAGTTAAATTAAAACACTTAGTAATACGTTGACTCTCAAGATTAAATCGGCAGGACTAAAAAAGGGAACTTTACGAAACGTCGAATTTCTGCGAGTGGAGTGTTCACCGTTCCCATCCCTGAAGAACGCTCGCGGTGCAAAGGCCGCCTAGTATGAGAACAACTAAAAAAACAAACAAACAAACAAACAAACATTTTCTATCGGAGAGGCACAAGTCTCCGGAGGGTGCAGCTGAGCTTTTCGCTTTTATCCGCACATTTACGATAACGGGTCGATATCCCGGTTCAGCCGAAACCCAGTTTCCCGTCACGGTAACCTTCACATTCAATGCCTGGGCTCAGAGCGCCTAGCTTTTCAGGCTATTACCGCTGTCACTATCATCGTATGACGACGCGCCACTCACTTGCGCCAAAACACCGAGTTCCTCGCTATGCCCTGTGTGTTGGGGCACTGCCACGACGTAACCTAGAGCCCAATTGGGGTCACCCGAACTAAGATCCGGGCGGCTCGGAGCCGCCATCCCGTCTCCTCACTGCCTTCACCGTTAGGCTAACGACGTGAGTAGCGCCGAGAACCTAGGCAAATTGACGACGGATAATTTCCCACCGGACTTTTATTTGTGGATTCCAGAGCGTTCCTAAGACCCTCCTTCACCCAATCCTGCCCAACGGTCAGCACGCCAGTGGCCCAACTGGTGGGTTGCACGGTTGAATTGACCACCAGGAGCTACATTGCCTACTCAATGCCTCCACCTTCAAGCTAACGGCATGAGTTGCGCCGTGAAACTGAGGGTTCGGGTGGTCGTCTACAACTCCCATCAGAGACCATGCCTACCTACGCAGACACGATCCCCTCCCCCCTGCGGGGGCAAAGGCGCTATAAAAGCAAGTCGAGGGGCACGGACGCGCGCGACGGTGCGACGCGCGACCCGGGGCGCATTGTTTCCTCGCACGGCAGCGGCGCCGCGACGCTGTCTTATCGCTAATGACTCTTTTGTGCGCGTTCCCCACCTTCGCCCTTGGCGCCGCACGGGCGCTGTCGCACGGCGAACGCCCCGCCGCACCTGCGCTCGCAGCAGCAAGTGGCTTTCTAACACGAATTACAGACCGATACCCATTTGACGCCTTTCTAAGAACTTTTTTCTACGACTGTTAAGCAGGAGGCAGTGAGGAGGTTTTGGCAATCCCGAACCTCCGGGTCTTAGTCCGGGTGGTCCCCAATTGGGCACTTGGCTTTGTCGCAACAGTCGCCCGATAATCTGGGCCTAGCAGTGGGACTTGCCCCGGCGCATTCTAAGTGACGCAAAATTCAACTCTCTCTCTGTAGCCTGGAAAGCTAGTAGCTCTGAGTTAGAAGGGCGGTCTGACCTAGGCATTGAATGGGTGAATAGGGGCTCACCTAGCGAAGAATTCCCCCAGTTAGAACATAAGTTGTAGGTATAAGACCTTTTATACAGCCAACAGCCCGTTACTCTTAACGCCCCGATGGGTACCATATTCGACCATACACTTCATACACACCAACACACTTACGGGCTTCTTTGATCTGGGGTTAGCAGAACGCGAGGCATTAGGGACATCACATGTACGAGAGACAAGGAACAAACAAACAGACTCAAGTCACGACTCGAAACCGCGACCCTTCAGATCGAAGCGGTGAGGTTCCCTTACTAAATATAATCTTTAATAATTGTTAACAGTAGGTGCAATTTGTAGCTACCTCCCCTTGTTGGAGTAATAGTTTTAAGATTAGGAAATAAGAATCGTTTTGTAAAGTAATACATATGATAAAGTGTATACAGAACTATGTATTACCGAAAGAAAAATAAATGAAAATATTGTGAAAATGAAAAATAAATGAAAAAATGGTATGAAAAAACCTACCTTCTTTACTTCATTGCGTGATATACTAGCAACTGATCGTTACAAACTTTGTTCATTCGCAACAACTTCCCGGATCGAAGACAGATTCTCGTAACACAAATACCTAATTCAATTTCTAAAATTATTTTGACCATTTTTAAAAACGGACACTACAATATAATTTTTTCAAATCATTTATTAACTTGGCGTATCTACCCTCATTGGGGTCTTTTTAAAAAATTCTAAGAAATAATAAAGAATGATACATCATGACATGGAGATTAAATACAATTTATAAAACACTGTAAATTACAAAATAGATGAAAATAAAACCAAAATAATAAAAAAATACGACATACCTTGGGTTGAAGTTTGTTAAAAAGGTTTAGTAACAAATTGGAAACACATTTAACTGGTGCGTATTATATTGTTTTTTATAGTTTTTTAAGGAAGACGCCAAGAATGTTAGAACCGCCAAGACGATAAATATTTTGAAAAATATTACTGTCACGTGTTTGTAAAAAAGGTCAGAATACTTTTATAACTTAACCAGGTAACAGACGTTAACCTATTCCTTAAAACCATGTTCAATTTGTTGACTTTTTAAATCAATAATATTAATAATATTAATAATAATACACAATAAAAACACAACTGTAAATGAAAGAAAAACAATAATGAAGAAATTGTAGTAACTCACAATTCTTTTCAAAAGAATGAATGTAATTTTTGTATGTTCTTTTTTTTGTGCATGGAAATTGTTTCGAACTGTGACGGACGATGTGGTAAATATCCATAATTTAATAACAGTTTAAAAATCGCTAAGCAATCCATAATTTTTGGGCCTCCACGAGAATCCCTAGACCTTGCACGTCTGTATTAAAAGCTACGAGTGAAAATTTAAAATTCGTGAGCAATAATATTTGATATATCGTTTTGAATAATAATGAATTAAAACCCTTTCTTGAACACTTTATTTTATTATTCATCTTAAATAATTTTACTAATGTGAATATATTTAATTTAAAAAAATATTTTATAAATCGAATATAAATAAAAATTTCCTTTTTCTTTTAAAACATACTTTCCCAGATTTTTCCTATAATTCAAATGTATCCATCTCATGACCAGACGCAATCCTCATTTCGCGTCATGTTTCATTTACACATTTTTTGGTCTTTAATAAGGTACTTAATAAGGCTCAGTGCAACTCTCCTAGCAGTCATTGGACCGTAGTGGGGTGTTGGAATGTGGCAACCCTGGGGGGGTGCCGCGGCCTTACTTGTCGGCGAGGCTGCCCAGGACGACGGCACCAGTGAAGACGCCGAACATGAAGGCGCTCTGCGCCACGGCGCCCATCCAGCGCCGCTCGCACACAAACGTCCACTGCAACATCCGACAGCCAATGTCAATAAGAAAGAATCGAATCAGGACTTCCTATAAAAGGTATTTATGTTGCTAACACCCAGATCACTCGGAAACAAGTGAAGGGGTTGAGTGATTGTTAGTGATTCCGGGCGCATCAACTACTGGGGAAGTGTAGTGAAAATGTAGAGCAGTAACCGTAAGTGTAGTACATGTTTTTGCTCGGAAGGTTGGCTCTACCCGCACTATGGCGGGATCCGGCGCCGACCTATCGTCGGCTAGTGGGGTTTTCCTTAACCAGGTATCATCCAGCAGCGATGCACCGCCTCAGCCAGGAAAAGCTCTAAACTCCTGACAGGTCTCCCGGCATGTGTGGTAGTGCATGTTAGTGTAAGTGTGTGTAAGGGGTGAGGATAGGACAAGGAGGAGGCACGAAAGATCGAGCGCAATTTGTGGTCCGTTTGTTACGGTACTGCTCTGGCATTCGCCTGGTGTCGATTGGGGAAACCACGGAAAACCACCGATTAGAGAAGCCAGTCGCTAGAAATCTCCTCCAGAAAGCGACTGAACGCGACCTAGCTCACATATCCGGGGACTGTCGGGACTCGAACCTAGGACATCCGGTTTAGAGGGATTACAGTGATCAGGGCATCCCCTCCAAGTGAAGAGGACAACATCTCCAGTATCTATTATACTTTAGGTGAATTCGCAATTTACGTTTTCTTTTGTTACAAGCTGCAGCTCCCGCTAGCAATATAATTTATTTGCTAGCACTCTCCTAGCAAGATGCGGCTGCGGAAAAAAAACTTTCCTCGCGCATTTGACATCCCCCCCCAAAAAATATCATTGTTTTTTAACATCGATGTTTTACTTTCTCGAATACGAACAGACATATCCGGATATACAGGTGTCACTATACGTTCGTAAAATCTCTTAGTGTGGACAGGTCACATAAAGTCCATGACATTCGTACCATTATGTGTGCATTCCCCATATTTTACTCGCAACTGCATCTTGAAAAATGAGAAACACTTTTCAGTCACTGAATTGGACTGAAATTAGTTTGCGTTTCTTTTCGATCACAGACGAATGGAAAACTTTCACAAAATGTATTTGTTCAAAGTGTTTCTCGCAGACTATTTTTGGAGTGCGTTGAGAGACATACATACTGGAGCAATGCCGCACTGCTTCACCATTAATGAATATTGTTATATTGGTTGTATTTTTGGCGAATGTCACTGTAATGCTTTTCTCGAAAGCGGGGAATATACTCGGCGCTATCGCACACATGTTGTGCCGAGTTCTGCAGTCTTTTAAAAACTTTATGACCAAATAAGAATGACTGACAATATTGTATCTACTCACGACGAGATTGGTGATTGATCGAGAAGTTTGACTATGGTGTACAAAGAACCTCTAAAATAAATATTTCCCGGTGTCCTGAGAATAATGCAAGTCATTGCCACAAAAATTGGTTTTCTAAGAAACTTTGTTCACGAGATGAAAAGTGAGTAAGATCACTGACAGTTCAAATTTGTACAATCGCAGTTGGGACATTAGAACTCGTGAAGAGAATGCGCTCACATTATTCTCACATTGCGGTGTAATTTACATCAAAGTTGTTTTCGGAATACAATAAATCAACATTTCAGAAATTGTAAGTGTACTACCATTGCTCAAGAAATTGTATTAAAACGAAGAACGCTACTTTTACAAACTGTTCCGATTATTATTTGTTTTAATCTCATTATTTCACAATGCACCAATGAAGAAATAATTATATATTTTAATACAAATTTGTTTAACATTGGAATACATTAATTGAATTAGCTATTTAATTATAATTAATATATTTGTAATCAATTTTATTATAATTGATTATAATAATTATTATACTAAACAATTAAAACTCGAGCACACTCTAAAAGTAAAAGTAACAAATGAATTTTATGCACTAGCAATTGCATTAAGGTAATTGCAAAAAAACCTTTTTTCTCTAATTTCTCAATGTGCAACCATGTCGCCTTCAAGCATAACATTGCAACGCCCTTCAGTACAGAATTCCCTTTTCCCTTTCAGATATCAATTCAACTGAACATTATCAATTGAAATAGTATAACACACACGTAAAAGATACGAATTCCGGAAAGTTATTTTCCATAAAATAGATGCTACGTTTTTCTCCCTGTGACCAAGAGAGTGATCGTGCCAAGTCTTATCCGCAGATCGATTGCTATGAAAAACTGCAGAAAGAAAATATCTAGGAAAAAGATCGCAAAGAAATATCCTATAAGATTCATTTAAGTACGCATTTCCTTCTTCATAATTGAAATTGTATGCATTCCTGGCGTTATGCGTCTAACGAGCCAGCCAGCAGACGAAGGTCAAATCAAGGTTGACAAACAGCGGGCGACTAGTACCAAGCACAATAGCGTGCTTTCCTTAAGTTTTTAGCAAATCCAGAACGAAATAAACTTCTTCTCCGAACCCTTCCCACTGTAATTGTCCTAGCTCTAACCGCGTCTATTGATGTCTCAGATTGCACGCGATTCCGCAAGGTCAAAGGACGGAACTACCGTTAGTTCTGTGATCGATGCAGCAATACGCCTCCAGAACTTCCAGCTATGCAACCCACACAACATGCGTGTTGCAAGTGTTGCTTGCGAGGAAGGAATCTGACGTCACGAGATGAGAGAAGAGGTTCGCGCAACGAAAGGAAGAGCGGATGTTTGCGACGAGGTCAGATCAGAAAAGAGAATGAATAAACGCGAGGAGACAATTACATCATGATCTACCTCTAGCAGTACCGCAATATTTTTCAAAACATCATGGCATGACCACTTGCTTCGAATACTAAACGTTGCTACTCAGGAGTACAATTCGTATTTGTAAATCGTACGTATATATGGACATTTAGGAAAGAACCATCTTTTTGTATTAAATGACAAAAAACGATCGATACAGCCATCTTGTTTTATACATGATAAACTATAATTACTTCTTGGAATGTACACACTTCAAACTGACGCATTTATCCTAATATTTTACAAGGTACGAAATGTTTAAAAGAATATACCACCAAAGAATGAAGCCTCTCTTGACAGCATAGTTAAACGATCTGTAAACCTCATAGTAGTTGAACCAGTGTTTCAAACACCTGAAGACGCGGCGGCCGATCGGCGCCGATAAGAAACGTCTCAACGGAATTATTGTATACATTCTTTGGCGCGTCTGGCCAAATGCGTTTTCGCACTGTGTTGCGAAAGGGGAGAAGCACGCTCCGACGCCGCTTGTAGGCGACTCGTCCGAGTTCTCTTAACGACTGTTGCTGGATGTTCTTTTTGTTCCGACAAATACTACTGCGAGCACATGTCGTTTAGCGGGCGTGGACGTGCAAGCGATCATTTTCAATTAATCTAGCGATTGGGGTAATTGCAACAGCGAATAAGACAACTTCTTCGACTCCTCGTTAACTTCTTAACAACTGCGCACGTCATCATAGGTCGGGCATCTTTATTCCATCCTATTTCTCGCTCACGAGCAAAGATTTTTTTCCGAATTTCCATAGTCTCTTTTGGGACTACGCAAAAGTAAACCATGACTTTTTTCATGGCCCCTCTCGCAAAAAGTATAGTTTTTGTTAGTGTTCTTGTTTGATAATGATAATTCTACGAACATTTTCTGATCATCGGTAGATCAAACGATATGACACATGGCTAAAACAACGGCTTCCCTAGAATGTAACGAACACGGTGAATTACAATTCAGGGAGCCAAACAATGTAATGATGGGATTATGGGTCGTGTAGGAAACCAGAGATTCTCACTGGATGATGATGGCGAATGCCAAACTTGCTAGTTCTTCCCATCAGGAGGTCCTTTGGTTTGAGTCCCGACGGTCGCTGAATTTTCGACACTAGCTAGATAGCTGGGTCGAATTCAACTGCTGTCTGGAGGATAATTCTAGCGACCGGAAGATCTGATCGGATATTTCCGTGTTTTTTCCGTTTAACATCTGGCAAATACCAGAGCAATACCCTAATAAATAGACCACGGACCGCGCGTGATCTTTCCTTCCTCTTCCTTGTCCTATTCTACCCTTTACTTACAAACTCTTACTTACATATGGGTGATCTGGGCAGTCCGAGTGACGCCGCGTCGAAGGCTGAGTTGCCGACGTTTCGACCATCCTGTCGTGGTCTTCCTCAGAGCTGGTATGCGAGTTGGGCATACCAGGTATGGTGAGCATACCTGGTATGCCCACCATAGCCCAGCCCAGCCCAGATCACCCACATGACTCTGGTCGCGGAAGACTACGACTTCACTCTTACTTACATACTCTACAGAACCACTCATGAAGGAAAAGAAGTCGAGAGTTAAGAGCTTCTCCCGAGGAGTAGACTAAATTTTTGTATTAATTTACTGTCGAAATGCAAATAAATGCCCTCTCTGGTCATCTCTATAATTGTTTTCTTTTTCCTACAGCATTATGCGTCATGTTCTTAAATGCTGTTTTGCTGCACCACCGGTAGATAGGAATGTTATTCTTTTCTCATTGCATGGTTTTTCAACGTGTATGTAAGATTATATACTGGTAGTTCTGCGATGTGAGCTGTTGTGATCATAATTCTGGGGTGGAAACTTTACTTTTCACACCGTAGGAATGCAAATCATTAAATACTTCAATACATATGTATATTCCATATTTATATTCAATATTTATCTTATTGGAAGCAGCATGGAGGGTTGAGAAGTCAATGAGTCTATTATCGCCACACCTTACAAAATATATACGGAAATTTCAAAATCTATTAATCAATTATTTAGGAACAAAAATGCAAATAAGGAAATAAATGAAATTCTAGATTGATACACTTTTATTGGGTGTGCTTATTCTCTACCTAGCTGAGGTGTATGCAGTGTTACATCTTTCCTCTCATGGTACTGGAATTATTTTGCATAATGAGTATCTTGATATCAGCCCTTAGGGTGTCAAAATGGCAACTTGCTGTTAGGAAGACTTGTTTCAGGCCGGTTTAACTTCATTGACATTTCGGCATTAAATGTTCGCAGTGAAATAATGCACTTTTAATCTGAGCGTATGCATGTTTGAAGCATGTTGTTCAGTATTTCTGAAAAGACTTTACGTCTTTCTTAGGCATATTCAAGGGGTTGCGGCAGAAATAAACATACACCTAACTCAGTGGCTAAAAGTCTAAAACATGTTTTCAGGCCTTCGCGAAATGACGAAACATTTCCTGTATTTCGCTACCAAACAACACGAGAATTTTGGTTAGGTCCCATGAAAAGTCAAAATTACTTTGACCTCTCTCATTTTTCCCTCCTCTAAGGCATCAAGTTCCTGGGACTGACGGTGCTATTCCGGTATTCTATTCCGGAGATGTCACGCTAAACGTCGGGTTGCTTCGAGGGCACGGAAATCGCCGCTCATTTGTTCTCCGCGACCGATTGGCAGAGATACGAGCGTGCGCGGCGCTGTTGCCTCGCAACTGCCGCTGACGTCATCACGCCTCCGCAGGGAAGCCGCACAGGGCGAGCTAGGGCGGGGGAGGTTTGCGCAATAGAAGCGGAAGCGACTATTACTACTGCTGCGTTTGATCTGACCTCTCGATACGGGCTGAATTTAGCTCAGAGCTAGCATTGCTGCGGTCGCTGCAGCGACTCTGATCGGAAGGTTCTAGGGCTACAGTCCCGACGGTGGCGGAATTTCGAACCTAGCGTGTAAACTCGAACGAATTCAAACGCTGTCTGGAGGAGAATTCTAGCGGGCGGCTGCTAGAATCGGTAATTTTCCTGGGTTTCTCCGATTAGTGACAAGTGATTGCCGGAACAGTATCCTAACAAACAGGCCACGGACCGTGAGCGATCTTTCCTTCCTCTTCCTTTCTCCATCATCTGCATATACATATACATATATGCATTTAAAGGTTCTACACTGCCGCATATGTCGGGTGGCTAGAGCTTGTCTCGTCTGGGGCGGTGTCCGGCCGGGGGAGATGTCTGATGAGGGAAATGCCGGGCAAGCCGATTTGTAGGTTGGCACCATCTAGCGGAAAAGGTATACCACCCCTTTCCCCAGGTATAAAAACATTCACTAAAATAGCGAGAATAATGACCACAGCAGTTGACGTGCACCGAAACGTAAATCAGGCAGTTCACCTGTAAAGGAATGTCACTGCCTAAACGGCAGACTAAGTATTCGTTTTTGGTCTCCCTCGTATAGGAGCCCCCTTTCAGATATTTAAAACATGAAATTATTTAAGTATTATAAAAGTAACTTACAAACTTTTTATAGTATTTAAATAAGTTACAATAATTGTAACTAATTCATTGAGAATAACAAATCGTTAGAGAGTTTAATTAATACATAAAACTTATATAATACGTTTAAAAAACTGTCCGTCGAAAATAAAAAATAAAATTATTTTCATACATACTTCGGGAGATTCATCGAAGAAACAACTTTCCTTTTATCTTGTGAGGTGTCAAATGCCTATTCAGAACTCGCAACGATCCCCATTCATGGAAAGCAAGGGGAAAGATGTATACCAAATGATTGGGAAATCAATGGAAAATTTATGTGCGCATGCGCCTGGCTTGTTGACAAGTTCGTGTGGGGCTAGACTTGTTATTGAGACTCTTCTCGCATGCGACTGAACTTTTATGTCCGCGACTTCTGACCTATGCGACTTAACTCCTTTCACTCTTTGTGGAATTTTGACTTATTGGCAATGAATATCGGGAGATAATTTTCATAGGCTGCTTAGAAAATGAGATTGTTGAGATTGAGATTTAGATGTAGATTTATTTAGAAAAAAACCCGAAAGAACTGTATTGACGTATGTGGGAGTATATCATCGGCACACGTGTTCCTCAGTTCCAGAATCCCTTCCCGTCATTTGAACTATAAATAGTTGAAAGATGCGTAATAGTTTAAAAGAAATAAAAATTAATTTAAAAAAAGCGCGAAATTAGCAATATTTGAAAAAATTGACATTTTCGTTTCCAATAAGAAAACTTATTTGCAGCGGCAAACGAAATGCAAGCATGCTTTTTCCACATTGCTAACAAAATAGTAACTCGTCTTTACCTACTCCTACCAATACAAGCAAAACGACAGTTCAATAAATGGTGCGCATAGTGAAGTTTCATTTACGTATCTATTACGTACTGTACAACTATCTGATTTCTGGTAGTTGTTTTGGGTGCAGCATTGATCGACCACCACAAACTACGGTTTCTACTACGTGGCGCAACAATTTCTCGGCAACGTTTTTATTAATATGGCATTTGTGGAAGTCTATCAACAATCAGTCTATCCCAATGATTGATTCATTTATTCATAGGCGATATTTCAGTGCCCTTATAAGATACATTTCTAATTTGTCAATGGTTGAGACTAACAAAGTAATCATATTTTCAGTGTAAGACTTTCCGTACCAGATGGCTAGTGACTTTATCATATTGTCAATGAATGAGTGATTCCTAAGGACGACTAAAAATCGTACGAATATGAACGCAACCATTAACGAGTGCGCAAGAGTCTTCAGAACTGTTCAAAGATTTTTTTTCAAATCTAAGGGCATCAACTTCTAGGCCATTAGCGACCACTATTGCTTGTAACGATATGGTAACTGTGAAGATGACACGATAGGGGGTGAAAGGACGAACACAATACAACCACGCCAGAGGCGGGACTCGAACCCGCGATCCTTCGATCCGAGATCGCGACGGGACTACTGCCTTAGAGATCTCGGCCATCCGAACCGGCTGCTTTAAGATTGATGACCCCCCACTTTCGAGATAATTGATTCTTACAGTACCTGCCACCCTTTCTACTAGCTACTCAGGTGTCTTTACCTGCGCCATAATACGCGAACGATGTAACATTGCACACTTTCGAGCAGGTGTGGATACATGAACTGTTGGCAAACAGAGTGTTGGCAGGTTGGCAAACAGAGGACAAAAGTCTTTTTTACGAAATAGCTTCATTTCTTGGGTTTGAAAACTCTTTACTATTGTATGGAAATAATATTTTTAAAAAATTAATGTTTTAGAGAAAGAGAGAGGAAGAGAGACAGAAAGAGAAATTAGAGTGAGAAAGAGAGGAGTGAAAGGAGAGAGAGAGAAAGAGAGAGAGACAAGGAGAGAGAAAGAGAAAGAGAGAAAGAGAGAGAGAAAAGAGAGAGAGAAAGAGAGAGAAGAGAAGAGAAAAAGATGAGAAAGAGAGAGAAAGAGAGAGAAAGAGAGAGAAAGAGAGAGAAAGAGGAGAGAAAAGAGAGAAAGAGAGAGAGAGAAAGAGAGAGAAAGAGAGAAAGAGAAAGAAGAGAGAAAAGAGAGGAGAAGAAAGAGTAGAGAAGAGAGAGAAAGAAGAGAGAGAAAGAGAGAGAAATTATGAGAGAAAGAGCGAGAAAGAGAAAGGAGAGAGACAAGATGAAGAGAGAAAAGGAATGAGAAAGATGAGAAAGAGCGAGAGAAAGATGCGTGAAGAGAGAGAAGAGTGAAGAGAGAGAGAAGAAGAGAAGACGAGAAAGGGAAAAGGAGAGAGACGTTGAAAGAGAGAGCGGAAAGATGAGAAAGACGAAAAAGGAGAAAGAAGAGAAAGACATCGAGAAAGAAGAAGGAGAAGGGGAGCGGGAAAGTGTTAGAGAGAAAGACAAACATTAAAGAAAGAGAGTCAGATGTTTTTCTGTCATTGTTCTGTCATTTTTCGCTCTATTTGCTCAATTTTCCACTTATTATTCCACACCTATTTTTTTCATTTTTTTCGCTAATTTATTCACAATTTTTCACTAGTTCATTTTTACCCTTCATGCATCCCTTCATTCATTCAATAATTTCCTTCTCATAAGTTTCGGAACCGCAGAAACGATCGGGAATGCGCACTCCAATCGGAGCACGCCGGCGCCTCCGTCGACGGCTTCCGCGTGGGGTCCTGCGGTGCACTTTCGCCACTCCTCCGGTGGCCGCGCCGCTCACTCGCCCGGGAGAGAAAGCGCCTCTGGAGCGCGGACGCGGGCGCGGGCGCGAGCCTCCCTCGGAGTGTCTCCAGCGTCTCTCCGTCTCCCTCCCTCTCGCGCTGTTCTCCGCCCGCTGCCGCCTGCCGCGCAGCGGGCTGAGTGCTGCGCGCACGCGGTCCAAATCGCAAGGAGGGGTGGCTCAGGGCATCAACTGATGCCACTGCAGTGCCTCCGACCGGAGATCCAATGTTCGAATCCCGATGACGGCAGGATATTCGACACTAGCTTCTCAGCTAGGACGAATTCAGTCGCTGTCTGATGTGTAGTTTCTCCGATCAACACCTGGCGACCGGTCGGAAGCTTAGAGCTTGTTCCGGTTGGGACGGTGCCCCGATGGTGGGAGATACCTGGTTGGGGAAAACTCCTCTAGCCGACGGTAGTTCGGCGCCGGATCTCGCTATCCAGTGGTTTACCGCCAACTTCAGAGGGAAAACATACACCACACTTACGGGACTAATGACTTTAGCAGTTGACGCACCCGGAATCACGAACAATCAGCCAATCAGTGGTAGAAATTACGGCTTAAAAATTTAAATCAGGGATTCTGTAGTAGATAAGGAGTCTTTTAATACATCATACGTTTATTGTAATTAAACATTTTATGTTTTGGTGCTATACAATGCATTGAAGTTACTGGTACTTACAGTTTTCGTCGATTTCGACTAATAAGTCATTTTTTACCTTTTCTGTCATTTTAAAGCATTTTCGCTGATTTAATAGATTTTCATATCATTTTAATGGTACTTGCTATAAATAATATTCACGAGATGCAACAAATGTTCTCTACAGAATTACCCCGCAGCTTATTCAATTTTTTCGCTTCGCCCCATTTCTGGTTAACTAACGACTGATAGTTCCTGCTAAAGAACAGTCCACCAAATCAAACGTTTGCACGCTGAGTTCACTTGAACGAAAGAAAGACGTCTCAATTACATTCGTAACACAAATAACATCTTGAACTATTCATACGAACTAGTTTTGATTCTTGACCTAAAAGTAAAAAAAAAACAAAAAAAAATGTAATTTTAAAAACATTTTAAGAGCATTTTATTGATGATTTTTGGTTATGTTTTAGGTCATTAAAATACCCCCTACACATATCTTTACACTCTTTGCTTCGTAAAATGCCATGTTTAGTTCATAAACAAGTGACACGAATCACGTCAGAGACCCAAAGTGTTTCTTACATTGTTCCTTTTAAAATATTTTTTTCCTTTATCGACCCACTTAAAATTTCTCTATAATATGCAGTGTGCATAATCATAATTTAAGGAATTGAACGTAAATGTATAAAATGTAATTCCGCATAACGTTGTTTCTTAAATATCACTTTTGCAATAATAAGTGACGCTCTCGCTTCTGTGTGACATTAACAGTTTCTAACCATCAATGTTCTGCAATGGTAGCGAAATGCAATCTGTGTGAAAAATTGTTTAAGAACTTGCCATAACATTTCTGCACTGCGTATAATTTTCTTGCACAATAGAGTAACGTTGCAAATACATAGTTCTTACTGGGGTTTTCTGATCATCCTAACGATGAACGATGAATACGAACGAATTGGCCCGTCAACACCGACATTGGAGTGTTTATGATTGGAAACACGTTGTTTGGTGTGACGAGTCTCGAGTCAGATTGTTTCGAGCGGATGGAAGTGTACGAGTATGGCAACAACGTTTTGAATCCATGGAGCCTGCATGTCAACAGGGACGGTTGAAGCTGATGGAGACACTGTGATAGTATGGGGCGTGTGCAGTTTAACTGCGAAGGATACGTCCTGATACGTCTAAGTACGACTTTGATAGGTGACACGTACATAAGCATCCTGTCTGATCACCTGCACCCATTCATGTCCTTTGTAATCTCCACGGACTTTGGCAATTCCAGTAGGACAGTACAACAGCCAACACGTCCAGAATTGCTACGGAATGGCTGCAGGAACTCTTTTATGAAATTAAATACTTTCACCGACCATCAAAATCCCCAGACATGAATATTATAGAGCGAATCTGGGATACCTTGCACTGTGCTGTTCAGGAGAGAATATACAATACACTCCACCCCTAACTCACTCATAACCATACCTGTAACTTTACGGGACTATATGGATAACCCATGTAGGACTCTCTACAAGTGATTAGCATAGAGATATAGAGATAGAGGGGTCGAGATAGATAGATAGATAGAGAGAGATAGAGATAGAAATAGGATTAATATATTAGTTATATATATATATATAGAGAGAGAGAGAGAGAGACTGAACTACCATTAAATCTCATCAATAAATACATATAAATAAATAAATGAATCATAAAAAATGTATTAAATTCTACAGGTGAGATGATTACACTCATCACGTTGTTGTACACAACGCATTATTTCTTCATGAAATAAAGATTAAATTATTCCTTTCAAGTAAACATACTTTTCACACATGCATTTACGAAGTATGCATTATTTACAAACCTATCTATCATATAAATGATATTCTATGATAATTTTTGGAGCTCCGGAACGATTAAAAAGTAAAACACTACGTCTTGAGTCTTTTTATTGCTTTTATGACCCAAACAGAACCCACGTTTCCGCCTGCTAAATGGAATTCCCGGTCCACTGAGCGACGATTGGGCGGCGTGGCGTTGCGAAGCGAGTGCCACCGGTCGGCACACTTCGTGCTCCAGGCGGCTCGTAACGCGTTTCGAGATGTCGGTCGCCTTGCACTGTGGCGCGGCGCGCTCGCTCGCAGCTGGCGAGCGCGGCTTTTATGGGATTCGCTGCATCCATTCTCGTTCGCGCATTCGCCTCGCAAACGACAGTCACGGCGCCGTATGGATTCGGGTCAGTGCAAACGAGATAAGCAAGGGAATGCTTTCTCTCGGGATGAGGCACGTTTAGTTTTCATCAAAATTGAAACATTCCGACTAGAAAAATTCCCAAACGTTTTTTCTTTGTTTGTGAATCATCGAAAGCAAGAATCAATCAAATGCAGATTGATCGAAGTATACTCGTTGATGGGCAAACCAGTAGGCAACAGTAAATTGTACACCAAGGAAAAGATGTTAAAGCGCAGAGTAAAGAGCTCTACCTTCTACAACAACTCAACCATTTCCCATGATCCACATCGCTACCAATACGACTTATGTTATGTTACTCTATGCAATCCCCACCTTTCCTATACATAACCTGTATATACGTGTTTGAAGACTTATGGTACACCCGAAAATACATTTTTAAATTTGGGTCTCACAGAGAAAGAATATTGCAATGAAAAGAAATTCGAAAATAACGAGTCTATATAATCTGTCGTCAGATTGAAAGTTCATTTGAATAACATAAGCCATTACCACACATAGCACATACTTTCTCGTACTATTTGCAAGTGTTACATAACATTATCGTACTACATGAACCTGCAAAAGTGCTTCCCATCAGTAATTTTCCACTCACTGAAATTTGAAATCAGATCCTTATAGTTAGAGTTCTTAGCACTCCATTCGCGTTCCCCCTGTACCACCAACCATATGTGTGTATTCAACCTTTCGTACTACAAAAAAGGTGAACATTGGCATTTACAAGTTCCAAAAAACAGATATTTTCATTCATATTATTTATAGTTCTACATTTAAAGTTCAGATTTCATCCATACAAAAATCTCTATCACTACTATTGTAGGTTTGTCATGATAACTTTTTGCTTGCAATTTCCGAGAATTCTTAGTTCGACGAAAATATGATCTGCGTCATTTTTTAAGTGTCCTTTTCAGTATCCAAGTTAGTATTTAAAGAAAAAATTGAAGTCGTTTTTGAGATAGTTATTGTTTAAGAACTGCTTATATTTCACGCAAAATTACGAAGTTGTTCAATGTTGTTGTAGGAAGACGTCAACTTTTTTTTGTTGAAATTTTACAATTTTCAAAACTTCAGAGATGTTATTATAGGGAGCAATTTTTGAGATACTTTTTAAATAGTCTTTGCAGCTGCATTTAAAGTAACAACGAACACCGAAATATCTGCTTCAAATTCAACTATACGCAACATCAGCCAGTTTGATTGGAAAAAGTATAAAGTTTAATGAAAATCTTATCTACGGTTTAGCCATTTGCGTTGTTAGATATGGACTGCAAGACGTTTTGCAGTAAACAAAAAAACAACAGATAAAACATGAATTTAAACTACACAACGAGTTACAGGAAGCAATTTAATAAATATAGAAACAACATTATCGAATTTTTAGTCACCAGGCCTCATAACATGAGTTATTTTCGTTGCTGACCCGACAGCATTACAATATTTTCTCTTTACAATGTAAGTACGCAGTAAGGCGAGATAAAAATATTGTTCGGTTCATGAAACACCAAATTTTTTATGACTTTATTCAAATTTAGATGATGGAAGACTCTCACAAGTGAACTGTAAAACATTAATCATTCTTTCAATGAAATCTGTTGAAAATTGTATGTATTTGGGAATACGAAGTTCTTTCGTCTATATCACTACACAAATGCTGCTTTTAAAATGAATATTTATTCAAAAGTATCTAAATACCTTTCTGGAACGAAATTCAGTTGCTGAGAAAACAACTCCCGTAGTCATTTAGATTATATAATGCTCTCGAAAGACCCCTACAATTCTCATCCACCATTTTCGAGCCTCGTTTATCGTAAATTGTATTAAAACACAATGTTTTAAATTTCGTTTTTTTTCAAAAGTTAACGTGATATTGAATTCTTTGTATACAGAACAACCTTTGTAAGATATTGTTACAACATTGGTATTTTCATTTTTGATCAAGATGTTCACATACGTACTTGAAATTGATTTTAGTCGTGATAGCAGTGAGGAGATATTTTGACCTTGTTTAAATAGATAATACTTCAGTAATTGTGACAATAATATACATTATCATTAACAATAGTGTAAATGTACTTAAATATCACAAGCTGTTGATAAAGTCTGAATGTCCAAGAATTAGGGCAATCAGGATAATCAAGACAAGGTAATAAATTAAATTTGAAAACTTGACAATTTCGCTCTAGGATTCTTTTGTTCCTCATATCCATTTATCAACTGCACAAGTATTTCATGTCTCGCTTTCACATTTCGTAACTTAACAGCAGAAATTGAATTTAAATAACAATTCACTCTTATATTTCTTCTGAATGATTCGCACTACCCTGAGGATTATTAACTAGACAAACCTGTATTACACAAGGAGAAAGTGAAATACTTTCAGACCCGTCGCTTCACGAATGAGGTTATGCTATTTGTCTTCACTATTGTCCTCCGTCATCGCAACGTTTAACACAGTCACAAGCAGGTTGAAACGCTCCTGTTCCTGGAAGTATAGGATACTTCGATCGGGCTCATTTATGTGAATTTTTAAAATAATTGTCCGGTTTTTAGTTTCGGTTCGTGAGGTACAAAATTATTTAGCAGTTTTTGAAGTTGATATTGATAAATTTATAGGAGATTTAATCGTGTAAAATAATAAAAGAGGGACACGAGGAGTTCGTAAAGCTTCCTCGAACACGGGTTCAAAATCAATGACAAAAGTCAAAACAAAATTTACTCGTCTAAAAATAATTTTTCTTAGAACAAATACAGGTGCTATTACTAATTGAAAATTATTTAATATTCGTCTTCGTTGCTGCCGCAAAGTTATGTACATCAAAAAGTGTTCCTTATGGCGCAATCTTCGTAGCAAAATGTTTTCGCATAGTGACAATATAATTCCTGCCTATTCTTTGAGTGTTTGAATGATCAAACAGAAAATAGAAAAATCGTCTATATTTTTTTAGTTCTTGGTTTTACTAGTGTTTTAAATTTATCTACCTTTGCTTTATTTTTTTGTTTTCTGCAGCAGGTAAATCTGGCTACAGACAGTCAAATTGCGTAAACCTACCCATCTACAAGTGTCATCGATTTTACAAATACAGTAATCATTTTCAGACCTTCAGTTCCTACAAATATAGTTCTAAAAGAAGGTTAACTCACTGTTTATAAACATAAGTCTGCATATGCCTAAATCTAAAAGGATACCACAATACGAACTTCAATAGTTGCTTCAAAAATGTATTTCCTTCGAAAAAAAAAAAACTGCGCTTCACAGCAAGACAAAAGTTTTACTGGCATTCAGAATTTTCTGAGAATGTCCACTAAGCTTCAGCTTCCGACTGTTACGTATGACTGGTGGCGGACAAGGTAAAATGTAACACGCACACCCTATGTGTAAAGGTGCCCCGGTCTCCCCTACAAGTTAGTCATTTACCTCTAAATATTTTCGTGAGCGCAATTTAAGGCAAACATTTGCATTTCTCTGCGAAGGCGTCTTCTGTTGACTCTTGGGCTCCGTTCCCTCCCACCTCACGTGTAATTAGTAAATGTAACCTGTAAAGACAGTATTGTAATGGTGCAAAAATCCATGCCGATTCTTGATGGAAATACACATTTTCTACGACATTATTTTGCACGACATTATGACTGGTTGCCTGTATGTACGACATACTGTCTGTCTGGCTGCCTGTATACACGGCAGTCAATCTGTCTGAAAGCATGATCGTCAGTAAAGTCTGTCTGCATGCATGACAGTCTATCAGTCTGTCTGTCTGTATGCATGTCAGCCAGTCAGTCTGTCTGTATGCAAGACAGCCAGTCAGTCTGTCTGTATGCAAGACAGTCAGTCTGACTGTCTGTCTGTATGGATGACAGTATGTACGCATGAGAGTCAGCCTGTCTGTACGACTGTCTGTTGGTCGGTTCTGCACGGCTCACCTCCATGGCCTTGCTGTCCTGGTAGTAGGTGCGGTCGAAGACCCAGGCGTCGCAGCGCCGCGTGGCGTTGAGGTCGTCGAGAAAGGCGCAGGTTTGGGGGCTGCCGTCGGCGCCCGCCGGGACGCGCGCGAGGGCCGCCTCGTCGCCGAAGAGCGGGTGCGAGTCGTTGTCCACGCCCGGCACCAGGCAGCGGTGGTCGGGCACGGCCGCCACCGTCACCAGCGACAGCATGTGCACGCCGGCCGTCATCGCCGCCAGGATGTGCAGGAGGAACTGCCGCAGCTGGTAGCGGCCGAACTCCCCTGCGCACAAACACAACGCGCATATTTCATTAATATCTCGGGCGGCACTCGAGGTCGAAGTTTGGGCATAAGATTGATTAATTGATTAAGTGATTCCGGGCGCGTCAACGCCTTAAGACGTTAGTTCCATAAGTATTTATTTTATTTATTAATAGGTAATTATTAGAAACAAATTAGCTTATTTGATCCTATGTGGGTAGGCCGAAGGCCATTAAGTCATTACAATACCAACATTCTTTCGCGTTCTAATCTTTCGAATTCTGGTATTCACCCCAAATGGTCTCTCCATTGCATCAAAGCCGCGGAAAAGAGACCACAAGGTACGGCTCAGGATAAAAACCCTGAAAGGGGAAAACCTGCCGTCAGAAGCCGAGTACATACTAATCTATCCGACGTTTATTTTAACTATTTATTTTCTGGCGCGAGCGTCTCGCCGTCTCCTTCCAGGCTTGGCCTTCTCAGCACCTGAAATCAAACAGCGCCACAGAAGATCGTCCGCACCAACGCCTCTGCCCTTATATTTTCGATCTCCCCTTACCTAGTTCCATAAGTGTAGTGCATGCTTTCCTTGGTAGGTGCCGGTCGACTTCCCCCGCCGGATGGCGAGATCCAACACCGACCTACCGTTGGCTAGCGGTGTTTCCCACAACAATGTATCTCTGACCAGCGGGACACCGCCCCAGCCGGGATGAGCTCTAAGCTCCTGACCGGCCTGCCAGCATGTGTGATAGTGTAGTGCATGTTAGAGTGCGTTAGAAGGAGATGAGGATAGGAAAAAGAGGAGGAAAGAAAGATCGGTATGCGGCCCGTATACAGGGGTACTGCTCCGACATTTGCCTGGTGTTGATCGGAAAAACCGCGGAAAATTACCGACCAGAGCAGCCAGCCGGTAGAAGTTTCCTCCAGACAGCGAATGAATTCGACCTAGCCGACAAGCTAGTGTCGAAAATCCTACCAGCGTCGGAACCCGAACTAGGACCTCCCACTTAGAGGCACTGCAGTGACATCAGTTGATGCCCTCAGCCACCTGTTCCGGTTGCAAGGCCAAAAATTCATTAAAATTAATAGATATGAAGTGAAAATTTTTTTATATTATTTATTGGTTTGTAAAGATATCAACATACAAAAGTTGGTAAGAGTGTATCAACTCGTAAGAAAGAAACAATTGAGGGATGTCGCATCGGTTGCTTTGGACGCAAGTTTATTTGAAGGAGAGACTGACCCAGGTTCGTAAGAAATGGATGTGTGATTGTAGGTCGAGATATTTTAAGTGATATTCTGGTTTAAATACCCAAATTCTTCAAAAGATTAGAAGATTTCCAAGTTTTTGAGGAAGGTATTTAAGAACATTTATCGATGGTTCTATTATAGAATACGGAACAAGATATCCGCAGAAGCGCAGCAGGTAATACTTTGTCAATTGATTGTGGTAACCCGAATTCACGAACAATATATTTTCTTTGTGTTGGTACTAAAAGTGTTTTATTTCAAATTACCTCATGCGAGAGGTGAACGAACAGCGACGTTGGGTAAGGAAACCACCGGCAGCTGAATTTATTGGAGATACTAACGCTCGCAGGCATTTAAGGGTCCTTACAATGTTGTGGAACATGAATTCATTAGATGAATACATGTTTTATCACCACCACCACCACCACCACCACCACCACCACCATCATCATTATCATCATCATTATCATTATCATTATCATTGTTATTGTTATTGTTCTTGGGACGTACGGACGAGTGGACTGACAGTCCATATAGTCTAAGAAACAACTTTTTCCGGATCAGGTACCCAGAAAATGTGTATTTCCTTCAAAAACTCAACACGGTTTTTTTGCAGCTTTTAATGCTTTCTTTATATGCGTAGGTTGCATTTACTGAATACACTAGACAGTAAAAGGAATTGTGCAGTTCTGCAAGACTCCTTTGCAATTGTGGGGATAGCGATGTCCATCGGAAGGTCTCTAGGATGCATGTAGAGAGAGGATTAGATAGAAAGACTCAAAACCGGTTTGGATTCCAACATGATGTGTACAGTCGCCCTACTAGAATGGAAGGGAGAAACTACTGGAACTACATCACGGCAGCCGACCCTAGAACTTTCGTCTACGAGTTAGCTAGTGCCGAAAATATGCACTCGATCAGAATAAGGACCTCCAGTTCCACAAAAAATTCAGCTGCGGGCATATTCGCTTAATAACGCAAGCACATTAGGTTATTATTATTATTATAATTATTGTTGTTATTATTATTATTACTATTATTATTACTATTATTATTATTATTATTATTATTATTATTATTATTATTGCAGCAGCATTAGCATTACTTAGTATTCATTGAATACTAATGAAAACGTAAAAAAATATAATAATAAGATCTTTCCGAAGTGTAGCAGTGTGTATGTGCCTACCACTAATATTTTCGACGCAAGAATGTTAAAATCCTGAATGTCCGCTAAAGAAGATGAGAAACGCTAGCTAGCTAGGCAATCCATCATACACCTAGGTAAGCTTCCAAGAGATTGTGTCAATGGCAATATTTACTCATTCATTTCATGCTGAATGACGGGACTACTTACGTAATGTGGTCAGACCCCAACCATTTCGAAGTCCATTCTCACGCGTGCCTGACTGTACTAGCAAGCACTCGCAGATAGAAAGGTGAAGAGAGAGGCAAAACATTTCATTTTGAAAGTCGTGATTACCGAGATAACCATGGTGTAATAATTCTGAAAAATAGAATTTAAAGGCGACAAAAATTGTCAAATTCTTAGTCTTGAACAAAAAGTAAAATGGAGAATTTTAGTAAATAATGAAATTTTGTACGTTGAATCTTTCAAAACAAATAATAATTGAAGTGTTTTAAAAACGTTTTCTCGGGATGGTGAAATAACTGTATTGTATGTTCTTTCTGATTCTTCCCGATTTACTTGTGATATTGTCGAATATTATTTAACACATACCTTGCCAATCCCAAAATAGCCCTATAAACATAAAGAAGCTTTTCTCGACCCATGAAAACTATTATAAAAGGTCCACATGAAATGCCCTCTACGAACGTAATTACTTGCGGAGCGCTACGTGACTGTCCTAATGTGAAAATGTGGGTCGCAGGCAATTCCTGGGCTAGATCTATGGCGTAGCGTAGGAGAAGGCAAGGAGCACGTGGAACGGAAAGGCTGCCACACCACTCAGGATAATCGGCTGAGACGTTGCCTCGCCATTTTCAATGCCCACGTCGGCGCGCCTGACTAAAGGCATTAAATGATAGGCCACAGTTTTCGGAGATCAAGTTAATAAAGAAAAGAGTTAATAAATAAAAGGCCAAATTATAGATAAAATATTTCTACATTACATTTATTAGTTGAATGTTCTTCACACGATTTCTTACGAAAAACTTAAAATTCGATACTGACTTCTATTCCACTTCTTTTAAATTCTTCTTCGCAGACATAAAATTATTAAAGTATTACAAAATTAGAAAAATTTATATAGTAGTGTAGTTTTCTTATTGTAAAAATTCACGATGCTTGTGTTATTAAAGGTCTTTATCCCTATACGTAGAATGTTATAAAATGCTAAAAGCCAAGGTAATGTAATGTAAATCAATGTTATGTAATATTGTAAACCAGGTTGTGATCGCTTGTGAGCATGCAGTTACACAGCGACCTAAAATAAATTTGAAAACGAAAATAGCTAAACCCCTTTGAGAATATACACTTCTTAATAAATGAGTAAAATAATATTTACTTACAGTTACTTGGAAAATTAAAAGATAGTATGTCACGCAATTCGACTGGCCCCTTATCGAAATATTTCTCATTCTGTTTAAAATTAGTAGCTCATTAAGCGATTTGAGAAACAAAAGCCAAACTTTTAAATGAGAACATTAAATGCAAAATGGTTATGGAACGCAAAAGTTTAAAAGGCTTCAATTACTTTAAGGTTTTAAAAGTAGTTATCTGTGAGTATTTTGAGACAACATTCAAATATTTTATTTTGTTGCTTGCATTAATATGTTATTTTAGAAATTATTTTTTGAACCAAATTTAAAATTTATGGTTTTTACCATTAAACTGACTTCAGATATTCATTTTTTATTTCCTAATTGCATGAGATTCAGAGGTAAAAGGTAGGTTTTAATTTGACAATTGATTTTTCCTTTTTCTGATTTCTTTCGTGAAAGCTAATTTAAAGTATATTCAATATAATACAAAATGAAAAAACGTGAAGAATGATAATTTCCTTTCATGAGTTCAATTTATAAAGACTGTCGTTAACATTTCAGTTTGAGGTTTAATGTTCCTTACTTTTTATTGTCAGCCAAATAAACTTGAGGGACATTTTTCATTACACATTTCACTAAAACAATGAAATGCGATAGTGATATAAGATTATGTAAAATATAAATTATGGCTTTTTTAAATTCAAGAGATATAGGCACAACTTTGTTTTTTTAATTAATTCCTATACATTTCTTCAGTCTGTGATAAGGAGTGTGAAGAGAGAAGTTGATACATTTTCATATTACGCAATATTTCACAACGATATGATCAAAAATTTTAAATAATTTTGAAAATTTTAAAATGTCGCAACGTAGGCTACCACGAGGATTTTGACACTAGTTGAGAATACTAGTTGTTTCGTCTCATTTCCTTTCTTCTCGACTGCTCCAATTCGTGTGTCTCTCCCCGTTGGGTCATTTCGTTACTCCCGCACTTAGCGCCACAGGTTCATTGGGCGGCAATTACTAGATCATAACGAGCGAATCCTCGCGAGGACAAAGCGTTCGCCATTGCGATGTGCGTGTGTGTGTGTGTGTGAGGACGGTGCCTTGATTGGGGAATGGGCATTTCCTTGGGGCCCACGCAAGATGCAAATGATTAAGTAATAGGACCCGCGCCTCGCTTCGCTTCGCCTCGCCTCGGCTCACGCAGATGTAAAATTGGAGCGGCAGCCGGGGCCGTGTGCCATTGTTTGCTGCTCCGAATGCGCAGCACATTACACTAACTAGCGCGGGTGCGCCAGGCGACGGCAGGAAGATTAAGGAGACTCAGCGATACAGAATGGCAAGGGAATATGATTCCCACTGCGCACGAAGTGACCAGGGCCGAAGGAAAATGCGGACCCCGGTATGAAGGTGTGTGGTCACTTAAAAAATTCTCCGGACACGGTTAAGTGCATATTATTTATTATAATGGATTATCTTTACATTTAAACCACTAAGGGGTTTCGTTTACAGAGAAATTTAAGATTTCGATTGAACAAGTTTCGTTATTTTTACTTTAAATGAAATGTAGGGGGCGCCGAATGTGTTATCGCTTGCTATTCTTAACCGGTTTTATAACATAAATACGAAAGTTTAGTAAAATATGAAAATTACTACAATGAACTCTTTTCTACCATAATACCATTCACTGTGCGAGTTGTAATTGATCTATTGAAAGAAGTCGATATTTCGTATTCTTGCGCGTTCAAGGAACAATGTGATGTCATAGATAGCGAACATAAAATGGTGAGATTTTAAAGTTCGAAAATGTTTTTCCAATTCAAAGTTTAGCATATTATACATATTATGTCCATTGAATAATTGACTGATGATTATTGGGGCGTCAACTGCTAATAAGGTCATTAGTCCCGTAAGTCTACTGCATATTTTTAAAGCGGAAGGTGAGGGGTGTCTTGCCTCGCTGGATGGCGAGATCTGGCCGGCACGTCGGCTCACGGGGTTTTCCCGAACCAGATATCTCCCACCAGCGGAGCACTGCCCCTGCTGGGATAAGATCTAAGCTCCTGACAGGTCTCCTAACATGTGAGGTTGTCTAGTGCCTGTAAGTGTGCGTAACAAAGGGTTGAGAATAGAACAAAAAAGAGGAAGGAAAAATCGCGCGCGGTCTGAGGACTGTTTGTTAAGATACTGCTCCAACATTCCCGTGGCGTTGATCGGAGAAACCACGGAAAATTATCGATCGGAACAGGCGGCCATTAGAATTCTCCTCCAGCTAGCGGAGCAACTCGTCCTACATAAGTTGCTAGGATAATCGTGCAGCAATCGCCTGACACACGTGTACCTTCTTAAAAGCGTTTTAGTGATTACAATTGTATAAGACTTGGAATATCTTTCGGCGTTCGACTGTTCTCAACGGTTCTTAGACCACCTTTCAGAATTCGCGGTGTCTCAGAACGAGGCATAATGCTCACTGCGACATTTCAATTTGAATATGTATTGAATTGTAAAACTGAAAAGGTAAAGTCCAATAAAAATTAAATGAATGAAATAAATAATTAAACCATAATAAACGTTAAATGAAGGGGTGAGTTTAATTGGCCCCCTAGAGGAATAATGCCCCTTTTAGATTCAAGGGCCCTGAAACGATATCACGGCTGACCCTCCTCCTCGGACCTGAAAGTCTCCTCTTTTATTTACGTATCTCCCCAAGCATTTTACACATTTCATTGAATTAATCCCTACATGATTTAGTCGAATTTGCAGATTTTGGAAATGAAATTAAGAGTTACTGTGGACATTAACGGTTACTGGTTACATCAGTTAGTTCTATTGAAAGAATGTTAACCAATACTTCAAGAATAAACGAATTATTTGTAACTGACGTTACAACATATAAAGTGAGACGTATAAAATAATATGATAATATATTTCATAACACGAAATTAAGTAATCAACAGAAAACTATAAATTTATTTCTCATAATTTTAAAATATATTTAAGATGTAGAATTGAAAAATATTTATTGTTTGTGTGGATAGTTGTAAGATCGTGGTACGTTCATCAAATCATACTTTTGAGGAAACCAGTTTTGACGACTGCGCTCCTGTAGTGTTTCCCATATAACGAGTTTACATAATACTACGGTCTTCCATATAACCTTTTTCTGTTCAGCATTCAATCGCCGAGATTTTTCCCCTGCATCAATATTCACCACCGTTTTCCTTTTATTCGAACTTTTTTCATTACTTCAGTTACATTAAATTAATTTATTTTTAAATAAAGGTTACAAGCACTGCACACAACTGACGGTGTAACAGACTAATTTTAATACAACACCCGATCGTAGGGTACATGTAACCATGATGTCACTTCTTTCCACTAAAATATTGCCACGACCTCAAGTTTGAAACTGCTGCTGTCGAATACTGGAATGCAATAGAACTAAAGAATTTGGAGAAAACGAAGGACAGAGTACATTGTTCTCAGGGAGAAAAAAACCCATTAAAAATATCACTTTCTAACAGCCACTATATAAAAAAAATTATGAGCACTTTTGCCAACCGCTTCATTGGTTATGCATCGAGCAACGTTCTACTTGCGCAGAACGGGCATTTAGAAACCTTAAGCGATACACATGTACAACGATGAATCCAATGTTTTGAAAAGGTCATTCACTTTAAAGATTTCCTTTCCTTTCATCATAATGGTAGCATGACCTCTGCAATTTCTCTTCTATTTTACGCGCAATAAATTTAATAGCAGACTAGGTCACCATTTCTATGGATATTATACGTCGTAACTTCAAGTTCTTCATTGCGAGGAACGACCTCATCTCATCTTCTTTACTGCACTTCATAGTGCACGATCCACCTCGAGCTGGATTCTGGTTAGAAATCGGGAGCGTGCGTTCGACGCTGCGCTGAATGGTTCAGCCGACATGTCACGAGGAATTATTATTGAGGAGTTATCCGACTGGTGGAGAAATACGCCCCCGTGGGCATTGCGTGTTCATCTTCTGACTCTCAACGTTTAAACCAATCAACACAGTTTGACGATCGAAAACCCGATCGACGTGTTTTTAGCTTGGGACTATATTTACTTTTTTTAAGTTCAATAACTTTGGTCGGAAACCAGCAATGAGAATCTTTAGCTTACAATGAGAAATTTAGTCGCAGAAATTAGCGCAGAAATAATGGACTATGTTATAAAATACTCGACAGGAAGTTTAGATTAAAGCATTACCAAAGACAGAAAAGAGTGGCGTGAACAGAAACAATGGAATGGATGGAAATCATTAGTTAAACGCAAAGAGGCAGCAGGTCTGTGAGCCCTCTTCGAGGCGCATATTATATAATACGGATAATTATATAATATACGGCTTTATTAGTAGTTATTACAACACCTAATTTTTGGTGCGCAACAATCCTACACATTCGATATGAGTACACGTGGGCTTCCGCGGCTCGAGTCCATTACTTCTAGGCTGTCCGGTGACGCCGCGTCGTTGTGACGTTTCGCCTGTCATACCCAGAGGCCTGCGACATGAAGGCGAAAACGTCGGCTCTCTGCCAACGACGCGGCGGTCCCGCGGACAGCCTAGAAGTAATACACTCGATATGAGTCACTCAAAGATATTAGTAAGTACGGAGAAGATAATTAGGATAATTATTGTAAAGTCAGCTTATTGTAATTATTATTTACAAATTAATAGTTTTTTTTCTGTAATCTGGCAACGTGAGAACAACTGAAAAATAAAATTTCTATCCATCTTATTACATTGAATAAAATTATTAAATAGTAATTATCGATTTTGTTGAATAAAATATCAATGAATGACATTTCAGACGTATCCATTAGCTATTTCCTTATTTAATATTGAGATTTACATCGTGTTGTGTCAACCACATGCATCAACACATCTGCGTGACCTATAGATAACCCCTCTATATTCTTTCAACAATGGAAATATTCTAAAATTTAAGAACTTTCCTTGTTCTAGAAAGCAAGATCGCGAAATCGAGTCAAGCAGGAGAATTTGGCTGTTAATATATTATACTTTATAAAATCCTATATCAAAATGAAATTCAGCAGAGGTTTATATATTTTACACTTTTTTATAACAATTAATATTGTTTTTATTTTCTTAGGAGGATGGAAAGTTTCGTATATTTCAAATTGTACCCAGCTGATTGCAATTTGCAATAAAATACTCTTTAATGTGTTCTCTCTCAGTAATTGCGCAGACTACAGTAATTGTAAAAGAAGCAAATTGAAAATTACAACAAATGGACTATGAATGCAATCGATTATCGTAGTGCGATTACGCCCAAACTTTTTTATATAAGTATTCTTGAAGCGTATTGGAGATGATTTTCATGCAGAGCATAATCACTGAATCATTAAGTATAATTATTTACTTCAATAATAAAAGAACGGAGTTTGAATTTGCAAAAACACATTTTGCTAGATGGATTGGGAAAAGAGAAGTATAACTAATAGGAAATAAATTGCGAAAACATGTGTAATTGCTTGTTCAGGAACTAAAATGCGATGATTTACTTCATTTCTTGGCTGCAAATTCATAATTGAGAATAGCGTAATTTAAGTTTAAAAAATGTTTTTATAACAACAAAAATAACGGCAAATATTTTAGAAAGCATTTATCGTAACGAAATAGGCTATGCTAAAATTGTAATGTTTCATTTCCTAATGGAAATGTGAAAAATTATTTGAAGTGATCAGGGACTAGTTATGTTAGCTGCAATTGCGGTCTAGCGAATCATTGTAATTGACAAGACTAAAAAAACTGTCTGTAACGAACACAACTGTAGATCAACCAATAACGTCTTCAACTAGCTGAATTGCAGTTGTACTTCTCTGAGTGAAGTGCGAGAACATACTGGAGTCACAAGTAATAGTGTCTATAAAATATAATAAATAATTTATAGTTCTAGTATATATAACACAAAGTGCAATAGTTACCAAGAAGCTTGTTTGTGTAGTTGTGCTCATATTAACAAAAAATGTTTTAATCTAAAAACTAAGCTTAAGCTGGTGCTGCAGAACAAAACTACATAAATTGGTTTTTCAAAATGTACCAAGCTCACTAACACATTGTATCAAGACTACCAAATAAAATACTCTCGTATGAAATTCATCACACGGCAATTAATTAAAGATTATAACAAAAACATTATTGTATTAATGACTACCTGTGCTTAAATAATACCATATAAAATTTTTCGATAACTCTACCGTTTTCTGTGAAAACAAGGTCAAAACTACGCATTTTCAGAAACGCTCAAACACCTTTTTCTCAAAAACGGCTCCAAATGTTTTTTTAAACATTTCGAACACGTAGTAGTAATTGCACTCTTTAATATGACGTAAAGTTAATTTAGATGTATTTTTTGTCTTTTCAAATATTACACAAATGTTAATTTTTTTGGAGATCTTTGACGCCGTTTATATGCCTATTTCCTGCAATTTGTAAACACTATTGTATTTGGGAGTTAAAGTACTTAAAAATATTTCAAATTAAGAATTTCGAATACTCAATTTTTTTTGTCTACTTAAGCTTCATATTTCGAATTTACTGCAGCTCTTAAACACCAGTTTTTTTAAAATGGCTCCACATTTTTAAAAGAAAATTTCCATTAAACGGGTTATACTGTTCTATAATATTCTTTAAATAATTATACTATTCTACATTCTACTATTAGGAAACTGAAAAATTAACAACATTTCAAAAAAATATACTTTGGGCGGTGGTAGATGACTGCAGGCAAGAATATGTGGCATGTTCGAATAGCCAACAGAGACTAAAGAAATTAGAAAACTAATACGGGAAAGTGTGTCCCATTCTGTAACACCGCTAGTTCTAACGGTGACATATTATACTAGGTGGTACAATAGTGATGGTGAGTGATACTTTCTAGCGCTTTTCTAAAGTTTGCAATTTTCGAAAATTCACAGTTTGTCGAAAATTTGACCGAACTTCGCCGTTTCTGGAGAAATATGTGTCACATCATTGGGTCTGAAAATTTTTTTGTGTGCCTGTGTTATTTTTTGAAGAATTGTCTTACTAAACTCTTTCCCAATCACACTTCTAGAAACTCAATACCAACAGAAGAAGAAAGAAATTTTGTCTTCGCATTGAAGGATGTCGTTTTTCATTGCTGAAGTTCCTTTCCTCTTCCGCAGACATTCTTTGGTGCAGTCGCTGGTGGCACAAAAACGGACTGAGGAACGCAAGATGTTGGTGTTTTCGAGAAAGTTTGGTCTTTCCAGGCGAATCTTAGTCATTTGTGCATCAATAGTAATAATTCGTGAGTTATTATGTCCGTATATTGAAAACCTAAATAAAAGTTACACAGGACGGTGCCAGTTCGTCAGTTCGTGACTCGTGAAGAAGATGAAAACAATCCCAATGATTATCTACAAACGGACTGGTTTTTAAAAGCCTTGGATCATTCCCAACCTCAAAAAACGCAAGGAAAACACATTCCTACAAATGGATGAAAATAAACAGAGATTGTAGGAACAAATCGTTCAAGTAAAACAAGATTTAAATAATGGTTTTGACAGCTGAGCATTAGTCTTTGAGTAATTTTACATCAAGCAAAATTATTAAAAATGAAATAATTGTAATAGAACAAATTTTATATTTGGGGGAAGCATCACATCTCTCTGGAACAATCTCAAATCATTTACTTAGCACTTAAAACGTATTTGACCTGTTCACAAATCTATCAAGAAACAATATATTTTTGTCATTTCAGAGTCTTTTTCATTAATCGACATTATTCAAATGACTATTATGTTATATATACTATATTAATCTATTTAGTACTAAAATATAAATTATTTATACGTATATGTATATGTATTAATATTAACACGTTCGTTTTCTATCACATTTTCCTGGTCGCATGTTTTGGTTTCTTTGAAACAGAATAAATTCAACTTGAAATACACGTCTCAACATTTACATTTCAGGCATATTCTCATTTCTAAGTGTAGATCGTATCAACAGCAAATTATCTTGTATTGCCTTAAAATAGCCAACACAGTTTTAAGTATTTTATTATATTCGAACAAAATACTATGGTTAATGTTAATGTTTATAGTTCTGAGCTGCTTGAAAGCAAGCAGGAAAAAATAACAAAAACATTTTATACGATGTCGATCGAATATCAGAGTGAAACACACAATTTCAAAATACTTGATATATTATTCGAATTTTTCTTTCATTTTAATTTCAGTGTGCTTTTCTGCCTTCCATTTCTGCTTCAATTATTTGAGTCAATCTTTCAGTCATATCCGTTTCACAGTCATGTTGGACCCCATGTTATTCTCATAAAAACCTCCGCAATATCAGAAACAAATTCGTTGAGAGAACATTACATCATTTGACGCTGGCGACTCAAGATGGTTTGGCTCTTGGCATGCTTCCCTCTGCACATGTGGGGCCTCTGAACAACAGCGCTTCCTCGCATGACAGGGCGCTCTTGAATTTGACAGTGAAATAAAGGCAAATTATTAAAAAAAGGACTTTTTTTAAAATTGCTTCAAATTATTTCTTAAATGATTCGTGGATATTGCCCAAAGTATGCGTTCAAAAGATGGCCCAGGTACAATTTTTTCCGAATTTACTTAAGATTTGCAAAAAATTTCAAAAGTTATAATATTGTGAGAAAGTATGTCCTGTTTGTGGGCGCCTCTAAGTTTTATAAAATTACCAGTCGAATACCTTCTTCTCTCTCACGTATTAAGAGGGTTGGTCCGTTCCGACTCGAAGAATCAGTGTTCTTTTTGATCTTCCCAAATTTCTTTTTCCTCTGTGGGTAATGTAAGAACTTGCTTTTGTGATGCGTTCGTCATTAATTTTCGAGTAATTCGATTCAATTTCTTCCTACATTCTTCGATCTTATAATTTCAGTTACAATTCCAGGTGTTTTTCAGAAAGCTCTAATTTTTAATCTGTCCCTACGGTTTTCTCCTAACAAACGTTTTAAATCTCTTTTTCGCTGTTTCTATATGCTACAAGTTCTAAAAATTCAGTGTTCATTTTGCACTTCCGTATACGTTCTTAGTGAAACTTAGGCAATTTATGCTTCCTTTTATCTCTGATTGCCGCACAGAGTGTTGGAAACTTTCAATCATTTCTTGGCCACATCTAACTCCCCAAGAAAGATATGACTTATCTTCGAAATTCTGATGAATGCACTAGTTCTATTATATTATCTTGCCCAAAACGAGTAATACAGCTTAAAGGCTTGAGGACATTCAATGCCATGAATTTCAGTTTCTTTGTTGATGTTTGAAAAAGTTATTAACTTTTTATTTTATTATTAAATTCGTTTAAGATTCTCTGTAACGGCAACTTCAACTTGGTCATTCAGCAAAAATTAATATTTCGAATATTTTATTTAAGTTGCCTTCAATATTAAGCATATACAAAGTAGTTTGCGTCCTTTCTGAACAAACGCTGCCCACGAGTCTTTATTCCATGGTTTCCACAGCCGAAACTAAGCGGGGTGTCAGGAGAAAAAACGCATTCACCGTAAATCAATACTGCGGCGATTTAAACCGCTTGCTGTTTCGCTACACTGCTTAGGTCTAACAGGCTCATAAGCCACGCACGAACGCGAAAAGTTCTGCTGCGGATATTTCACGTACGGTGCGGATATTTTGCGTACGATAAGGTGTGGTTATCTAGCATGCGGTGCGGATATTTCGCGTATGGTGCGGAATTATTTTTGTTGTACAATGTGACATTTTCGCGTACGATGCTGACATTTTCGCGTACGATGCTGATATTTCGCTAACGGGCGGTTAATTCGGCGGTACGGTGCGTATTTCGCAGAGAATGCGGATATTTCACGTACTGTGCAGATATTCTACATACGCTGCGAACTGTTCGCCTACGGTGCGTATATTTCGCGTTATGTTGCGGATATTCGCGCGGATTAGTGCGAATACTTTCGCGGATAGTGCAGATATTCGCGTTACAATTCTAATATTTCGCGGCAGGGCGAATATCGCGTACGTGCGGAAATTTTTCGTACGGTGGGATATATTGCCATACGGTGTTTTCGCAGTCAGTGGAGTATATTTCGCATACGCTGCGGATATATCGCGCACGATGCAGCATATTTTGCATACAGTGCGATATTTTTCGTACGGTGCGGATATTGCGCGTGCCGGTGCGGAAATTAGGGCAGATAGTGCGAATAATTTGCATTCACGGCAGATATTTCGCGAAAAAATGCGAATGTTTCTCGTACCGGTGCCGGATAATTTTCTCGCCACGGTGCGGATTATTTCGCGGACAAAAATGACATAGATTGAGTCTAATTACTAGTTCTCCGTAAAATGTCTAAAAATTAATATAATAATGAGATGTAAAGATTGTTCTTCACTTATTATAATGTTCATTTACTTTAAATATGTTTCTTATGTTTACACATTACTTACAAAACATGTGTAATTTATTTTTCACTATAATTATATAATATAACTTTTTAATTATATAATACTTCATTATAGAAAATTGAAATTCACGCCGGTCATTTGAATTATGTGGTTTGGAAACACCGACAGATTCTCCTCGTGTTCATCGGAATGTTTGTAATCGCAAATTTGTTGAGACATGTTGCAAATATATCAACGTGAAACCTATCAGCATGAAGAAGATTTCATTAAATAAATTCGAATATTACAACTTCAGATTGAATATCAAAAAGAAATCTGTAGAACATTTAATTCCTGTCGTAGTGCGCAATCATTGAATTAACTAATATTTGTCTTTGATTAACCGCTGACTCATCTGCAGCATTATAAGTATTTTATATTACGAAAATATGTTTAAAGTTTACCCATTTTGCACTGTGAAAAAATAAACTGAAAAATCGAGTGCATCAATACATTTATACAATAAAAATATACCTCCAAATTTGGATTCTAATATACTGCAATAATGATACATGAAAACTTTTCCAAAGCTTTGCAACTTCAACGCGAAATCTATGTTCTGTAGCCAAAGTCCTGTAGCTGCCAGTCAGA
>BOPP01000025.1:3687973-3703080 GCA_017312745.1 Gryllus bimaculatus
AATTGATGAGGCCAATGAAGCAAGCATTCTTTTGAAACGGGTCGATGGACGAAAAAAGTCCCATCCGCGAGAAAGTCGTCCCCAGCTCCCTATGCGTCAATGCTCTATAAGAAGTAGTTCAGAGAATAATTGAATGCGAGGTCTAGGCTGCAGCTGGACGCTAGCGCCCAGAGAAAGATGAAGAACGCGGCGAGAGAAGTACGGAATGTCATTTACTGATGTAATGAAAAACACGTCTTCATTATTTATTCATCTCACACATAACCGCTTCCTGCGTCCACTAACTGGTTTTCAAGCCGGCACGCCGCAACTGGCTTCGACGTGCGGAGATAGGTCTTCGAACGCGGTCGTCACAACGGCAGATAATCTTCATTTGCGTCCACTTCGACGCAGACAATTCAAGAAAATTCACGGCTGATAACTAATGTAACGCTTCGAGTATTAGCAAACTCGTCTTGCACAAGTGTTCGGCATCACGCTTCTGACAGAGCCAAAGAGATTTCGTGTACCTTGCAAACACCGGCGCTTGGGAAATTTCCTAACAACAGGACAAATATTTGTAAATGTATGAATGGGTACGTATGTATGTATGCATGCATGCATGCATGTAAATATCCTGTATGAATGCGTGTATGGTGTGTGCATGACTGTATATATTCATGTATACATACATGAATGTATGTTTGTATGCATGTCTACAAAAAATTCTGAAATCACTGGAACATTGCACGGGAATATTTGACACCCGGAAAAATGCCTGGATTAATGATTCTAAAAATTTACATTTGGTTTACAACACCAAATTTTGTAATGGATATTATGCACCCGCCACAGGGTGATGGTGGCCGAGCAATTCGAAGTGGGGCCGTCGGGGCAGGAGAAAAAGGCGAACAACGGCAGAGTGTGAGGAACAAGCAAAACGGGCACGCGCAGGTGGGTGATGGGGATGGCGAAGGGAGCAGATGATGGAAGCGAAGCGTCAGACGGTGCAAGCAAAGTGGGCGGGCAGGCGAAGTGGCGGGGCGGGGCAAGCGAAGCGGTCGGATCGTGCAAGCGAAGCGGGCAGACGGTGCAAGCAAGCGGGCGGGCAGGCGAAGTGGCGGGCGGGCAAGCGAAGCGTCGGGATCGTGCAAGCGAAGCGGGCAGACGGTGCAAGCAAAGCGGGCGGGCAGGCGAAGTGGGGGCGGGGGCAAGCGAAGCGGTCGGATCGTGCAAGCGAAGCGGCAGACGGTGCAAGCAAAGCGGGCACTGCGTCACTCGCAGTGTCCGCCGACGCGTTTCCGCCGGTCCGGGGTCTCCTCGTTTCCACCCACGACCCCCTTCCTTGCTCCTAGCCTTTGTGCAGCCCAGCGTCTCTTCCGCCAGCGCTGTCCACGTGGCTGATATTAGTACGTTTGTACTGGCGACAGATACGACGCCACATTAGGCTCTATCCGCAACCCCCAAGGGCGCAAGTACGCCCGTGCGCTTTGGCTCCAGATCCCCCCAGAAGGCACTTACCCTCCGGGAACCTTCCATTCAATGCCTAGGTGGAGGCGTTTCTGCAACTCAGAGCTACTAACTTTCCAGGCTAGCACCGGAGTCAAATCAAGCGTCATCCTCAATGCGCAGGGAGAAACTCTCCTCTTTGTCCAGAGAATCGGCAAAGCCCAGAGCCATGACGAAGTCAAGTTGACTAACTGTGGAACCACCCGAGCTAATGTCCGGAAAGCTCGGGACAGCCACCCCACGCCTCACTGCCTCCACTTGAAGCTATCGACGTGAGTGCCGCGGACATGGCAAAACATGGGACTTTTATACGTGGGTTTGAGATCCGCCATCTGCGCAAAGGATGCTAGCTAACAAACCACACGCTCAATCCCGCCGAAAGGTCGGTGGGTAACCACCTACTCACCTGCCTCCACCTTGAAGCTATCGACGTGAGTGCCGCCGGACATGGCAAACATGGGACTTTTATACGTGGGTTTGAGATCCGCCATCTGCGCAAAGGATGCTAGCTAACAAACCACACGCTCAATCCGCCGAAAGGTCGGTGGCTAACCCACCTACTCACTGCCTCCACCTTGAAGCTATCGACGTGAGTGCCGCCGGACATGGCAAACATGGGACCTTTATACGTGGGTTTGAGATCCGCCATCTGCGCAAAGGATGCTAGCTAACAAACCTCACGCTCAATCCCGCCGGTAGGTCGGTGGCTAACCACCTACTTACTGCCTTGGAGCCTCAGCCCTGGCGACCGTCTGCCCCCACCCCCTACCCCCACCTGCCGTCGATAGAAGTGCTACGCGTAATCAGGGCCCTGCTTCCCTCCCGGCCTCTCCGCCCCATGCCCAGTCATGCACGCCATTCCGCGCCGCGCGCCGGCCGCGCCCTGCAATTTGAAGCCGTAAAGCGCCTGCGCGGGCGGTCACGCGTGCCGCTCGCAGCCATGCGCACAAGCCACAGCTGCCCCGGCACAGTGGTCGACAATCGACGGGAAAGAAAAAAGACCAACAAAATTGGTGGTGTGTAGAGAGTATTGTAATATTAATTTGAATTTCGTAACTGTGATAGTGCACATCGCGATGATTGCTGAAAACTTTGTAGTTTATTCAACAAAATGTATATTTAAAAATAGTAATTTACGTATTATTGTTATTATTATTATTATTATTATTATTATTATTATTATTTTATCAAGTTTCTTTTTCTACGTGATTCACCAAAAAGTGTCCATTTTGTCAGCAATTTTTTCCGTCACCTAAAGATTTCCACCTGATTCCTTCCAAGCTGTCATATCTTTCAAATTATCAGCCATGTCGTCCAATCTATGAGTCCTCCAATCCTCCAACTTAATAACACCAACGCGTTTCTGCGTCCTCCCTCGCATGTGATCTCCGTCCTCCCAAGGTCTTTGAACTGAAGCCAATCATTGTTCTGTGCATATGCTTTAGCATTGTGGCTCTCACGGAATACTGAGAAAACAAGGCTTGCAGTACACTCCCTGATAATTTTCTCGTGCTTGAATTGTAGTTAACGCGTGGAACTTGCGATGTGACTATATCTTACGAGAGTAATGAAACATGCATATTATTAAAACTGTGGCTTGGTGCAAGAACTACCAATGTCGGTTTTTAGTAATTTTCGGTTTCTATGGCCAGTGAGTGCTTGAAAGCTCCTTCTTTTATAGCAAGAAATTCCAAAGTCATAAGTCGATTCTATCTCCTATTTCCACATTGATTTAAACTGGCGCACGATTGTTTTATCATTTCCATGGTATAAGAAAACCACCAATTCTGTAAAACTTTGAATGTTGACATTGGCCCTTCTTGCACCAAGGTACAGATATAACTAAATATATTTAAATGCGAAGTGTTTTTTGATTCTAGAGCAAACCTACTACAATTGATACAATTGATGATGAAATTGATGACCTAAAACATCACGAAAAATGATCAATAAATTGCCCAGAAAATGCATTAAAATGCCTTAAAAGCAAATAAAATGACGTTAACAAATTGACCAGACCCAGTTTAGATGAACAACAAGCTGTTGGAATGGCGCTGACGGGCGTCACAACAACATAAGGTAACACACCACAGCTGACATTCCAGTTTCTCAGCAAAGAAATAGAATAGGCGCTACTCTTGGATTCTGAGAAGAATATTTGTTGCATCTAGTAAATGTTTATTGCGGCAAGTCCCATTAAAATCGATTAAATTAGAGAAAATCGCTTTAAAAGTAACGAAAAAAGGTCAAAACGAATTATTAATCGAAATCGATGAACAGCGAAAAAAAAAGTCTTCTAAAAATGGACCATTTCCTTTTAACATGACGTAAAATAAATGTCTATATTAAAAGGTGTTCTAAAGTGAAAAGGAAAAAATTACACTTCATTAAAATCCGCCCCGTTATGATTACACTTAAGCATAACGGGGTGCCGATCGAGTGTGCCGACGGAGTGTACGCGTGAAATGGAGGCTTTCTTGCTATGCTGGGATATACACGGTTTTATGTAATACATTATATTTACTATTACTTCATTGTTCGTTTTCATTGTATTTATCATGAAATATTTAATGTCACTTCATTTTCATTTGTATAGTGTAATTAATTGGCTACCACCTAGCAAAGACGCCACTTGTGGCCAAAATAAATATATCATTATTAAAGCCGCCGGCGCGACGCGATTGAAGGCGTGCGGTGGCTGCGTGGCCGGAAGCGGCGCCGTGGGAGGCGCGAGGTCGCGGCGCGGCGCGGCGCAATTTCCTTCGTCTGCATTCGCCCGCACGGCGCCTGCCAGATTTCTTCTCTCAGCCGTTTTGCGACCTACGAAGCGGCGCGTACGGCTGGAGCGGCCTCCGCTCTCCGCCCACGGAGCGCCTGCGAATCCACGGCTCAAACTTGCGATTGTGAACTGCAAGTGGAAGGTAAATTTCCACGCAGAGTATTACTTAACTAAATCTTTATAATTAATTATGTAATCTACATGTTTACATGAACTGAAGTTATCTAATACAGAGAGATAACTCTGATAAGAAGGAACTGCTTTGACAGCTACTGCTAGCAATAAAAGGCTACTGGTGAAGATTATGCCCAATTTGCTCAATTCGTCAATGTGTCTGCAGTTGGCTCACTTGTAAATTCGACATTACCTCTTGCAATGTCCTTATCCGACATTACGTTCAATTGTTTCTCAAATTGTTATAGTGGTCTTTTTTAAAGTAACTTCTCTGTATTTGGGCACCAGTAACGCTTCTGTGATATGTTTTAAGAAGAATAGTCGGGAACAGGAGCAAAAGAAAAATAAGTGGAATAAGAAGAGTAGAAAAAGAGGAAGAGGAGACGGAGAAATGGATGAGAGTAAAGAAGAAATTGTAGGAAAGGAGGAGAAAAAATGAAGAGCAAGAATAAAATATGTTCGTTTGTGAAGATTCTCTTCTTTCGATGAATTGACGAAAAACATTTTAAAAAGTTGGAATAATGAATTAATTTACTACTAGTGCTCATCACAGTAGAAGCGGTATCAACAATAAATCTTAAACCTTTGGTTTAATGAAATTCCATGTTTCTTGCTAAAGCCTATGATATTCGAAACTTGATTCTTAAACATCCTTAGGACATCTTATTTAGAATTTTTCATTTTTCTATGTAAAATGAAATACGTTTATGTAAGTAAAACAAGCAATGAATAAAGAAATATGTGATTCATAAAAGTTTAATTAGGAGTCTCTTTATTCGTAACAAACAACTTTCGCAATGCATACCGAAGTTATAACATATAAATAGGGTGATATGCAAGGTATTATTTACATTCACAAAATATAATATTCAATAAAAACATGGTTTAATCTCGGGTATATACATAGAAGCTTCGTTATTATCTTAATATCTGTGTTCAATAACAGAAGATTCGAAAAAAATATCGCAAAGGAAAATGGAGTACGAGGATGTACGCATAATAAAATAAATGGCATAGCATCCATTACTCTTAGTAACGTGAGGGGTTTTTCATAATTTTGTAATTGAAATTTATTCATTAACATAAAGGAGAACAAGAAGACATAAAACTGACTACTTTCATTGCGTTTCGCAGCCCAAAACTTTTTGAAATCATTTTCACCATCAAGAGTGGCATAGATTTTAATTTTTTTCTGTAATCTAATATTACTACCACGCTGAAAAGAAATCGTTTGGCATTTATGTTTTCAAAATTTATTGATTTGTTCACAAATTCTGCGGTCTGGAAAAAAGTTCAAAACTTAATTTCGAAAAATAATCTTTCGCGCAAGTGGGTAAAATTACTAATTCTTTTTACGAATATCCGTGGGAAACTTCATTGCTGCAGGTATTCCTTAGGATTGGCAACATATTTCAATACTAATAAATACATGTTATAACATTGTAATGTAATATGTTGCGCTAGCTTGAGCCATAATTTGAACATTTATCCCAATGAACATTTATCTGAATTATTGGCTGCACGGCGGAAAGATCGGCCAGTGCGCGCATGAGAAACGATGCACCTCGTCTATGGTGTGATCGGTTAATAAGTGCTGAGCGAGCTACTGGGCGCGGATCTGGGCGCTGTGTTTTGGAGCTGCAGTGGTGGCGCCACCAGTTGGGAAACGGCGGGTGTGGTGGCCGATGACCAGTCTACACGGACGCGACGTCATCTGGCACGAGGGGGCGACCGCTCTTCCTCCATCGCCCCCCCCTCTCTCTCTCCATCCTGGCTAGCGACCGGCGATAGAAAATAGCGAGGATGAATGGATGTTAATCACTAAAGAGCTTGTCTGTGTGTTTTATGAAATCCAAGGTGTAGTAAGAAAAGAAGGACTTTCATTGACTTTAATAGTTTGATAAATATAAATTCTTTAGGACTTTAATCTACAATAAATTTTGGCGTAGCAATTTTAGGCTTTTTTAAAATGTATCAAAATTATTAATTAGAAAATTAAATTTAGTATTTTATCCAATACGACGATTTCATTTCCCCTTCTTTGCTAGGCAGTGAATAATAGTGGTGGTGTGTGTGTGTGTGTGTGTGTGTGTGTGTGTGTGTGTGTGTGTGTCTGTGTGTGTGTGTGTGGTTAATGATGAAAGCACTGTGCCCTGAGAGACTAGTTGAGAGAAATCCCTATCACGTCCATGTTCTCAGCTGAGCACCTAGCCTGGTAAGATAGTGTGCGCGCGGACGGTGGACGGTTACATTTTGATGTACATTTTGATGTACATTTTGATTCATATGAGGGTGCGACGAATGTTAGAAAGTGACGAAACTGCATAAGCGTAACACCTTACACATCCAAACGATAAAATCTTCAGACACGAGACTCATGCAAGAAATCCCAAATTTATAACTCGTGTAGTCTAGGTAGACTGGCACTGTGCAACTAACTGAAATATATGTTAATTTTAATAAGGAACTCAACTTGAAACAAATTTCTTTTAATACCTGTTAATTAAAAGCACATTAAAAGTGTTGATGCATTGAAATCTATCCAAACAATCTCTTGACATTAAAATACCGATTTACTTGCATACATATATTTGATTATTTAAATACTGGTTCGTATTTAGTAATTATGTTTTAATTTGTACGTGCTTCTAGGTGGCGTGTCTGTACCACCAGTGATGATCAGGAAAGTTCCCCGAAACCAATACGGATCTAAAGGTTTATAAGTATTATTACGAGTAAATAAAACATATCGTGGTTGTGAATAACTCAGCACATTCACCTCTAATTTATATACCAGTGTTACGAGAAAGAGAGGTTCAGTTGCCACTCCTACACTTCATGTAGCGTAAAACACAAATCAACTATTCATGTCACTAGGATAAAGTTGGCCTCCTAGTCGGATAGATTGCGACTTCTTTGAGGAGAATCCTTGCCAGAACGCCTACTTCCTTTGAATTGTACGCAAATGTCAAGGATCAAGATGTGGCAGGTAGCATCCAATTTACCCTCGCCAGTCATGTGGTTGCCGTGGTTGAATGTATTCCTCGCGCCGCTTTATATTTATCTTCGTTCAAAGCGCGAGCGCATTTATATTTAGTCCTCGCAGTCTCTTCGCCCTCGAAGCGAACTGCCGCGCCTCTCCAACTATTCTCGCCCAGGGATCCACGCGTCGCACCTTGATATCCTGCGGGGAGGGGGAGTGCTCGGCGCGTGCGTCACGCGCTCTTATGGCATTCCTGGCTTTGAACAACCGACTGCATTTCACGCGCGTACTTAGGCAGAGCGCACGGATAGAACCGGGTTAATGTGTGTATTACAAATATTTTTAATATTATTCAGTGTAAGTAACTATGTCTACTATTTATCATCATTATCATCATTATTATCATTATTATTATCATTATTATTATCATTATTATTATTATTATTATTATTATTATTATTATTAATTATGTTCAGTGCAGTAGTGTTGTGAATCTGAGGGAAACGAGTGTGTAAGTAAGACATTTCAGCTCAGTGATCCGCAGTGCGGTGAAGTGAAGTGTGGTGAAATGGAGTGCTATGAAATATTGCATGGCGTGAAGGTGTTAAGTTCTGCATTGTTACGTCAGTGTATTCTGCCACCGCATTCTCAAACTTAATTGCAGAATTCGTAATACATCTATTCTAAATCTAATATCTTGTGGAACTCCAAGGATCATAAAACTAGGGGACCTCCCAATCATATTGAAATAATCAATACATGCAAATAAAACGAATAATTTTGAAAATAAACCAGAATCTTTGCAATTAAAAAAATAATTTTGCAATATTTTAACATTTTACGAATATAAATATTTAATACTTCTAGGGTTATCCTATGCAGACAGGGGCCTAAGAACGAGTTTAATTCCTGATTAATCCATGAGTGTCGAGGGTGCTAAACCCTGCCCCGAATGAACAGAAATGCCACCTAATCCATTCATATCTACTTCGTTCGTATACGTTACTTCCCTAATTACAACATTCTACAAAAAATGTATAAAATAATGTCTAGTGTTCCCGATCGTGTATCATACTGTTTGATCAATTGGAGGAAGATAGAAACTTGTTATCTTGTGAGTATTATTATTTAAGGTTTAGGCATATGCTGCCAGATAAGATTTCTCGTATACAACGTTCCCCAAAAGCATTTAAAAATTAAAAGTCGACCGTGTCAATAAAAAATGCGATGCCATTGGAACCATAACTTGCGGTACAAATCAGTATTTTTCGTTGCGCGCAATTGGGTTACGCAGTTAGAGTGAGTTTGGAGTTACTTGTCATGGAAATTGAATAATCAAAATACGGCAACACCGAGTAGGCTACCGGCAAGGCTGTCTCAGAGCATCAGCTGTCGTCACTGCAGTGCCTCTGACCAGGAGGCCCTAGAGTTCAAGTCCTGACGGTGGTGGGATTTTCGAGACTGGTTAGAGAGCTAGGACGAATTCTGTCTGGAGGAAAATTCTAGGGACCGGCTGCTCTGATCGGTAGTTTCATCCGTGGTTTCTTCGATCAACACCAGGCGAATGCCGGAACAGTACTTTCACAAACGGATCAAGGATCCCCGCGATCTTTCCTTCGTCTTTCTTGTCCTTTTCTCACCACTAACTTACGCACGCATAGCATGCATTACACCATTGCAGAGCTGGTTCTGACTGGGTGGTACTCGTTGATGAAAGGTTGTAACGGGTTGCCTTCGTTGTAACGGGAAATCCCCGCAAGCAGACCTGCGTCGGAGACGGATCTCGCTCTCCAGTGGGGGGAAGATGACAACCACTTCCAGAGATTTAAAAAAATACACTACATTTACGGGACAAACTGCCTTGGCAATTGATGAGCCCGCAACCATCAATCAATCAATAAATCAAACCGAGTTGGCTTCCCTAACTTTATTTCATTTTGCCTGCTATTTGGATTTTGTGTTGAGGCTCCGGGCGGAAAGATACATGAATTCTCGCAAGGCGATACATTTACAATTATTTATATTACTTTGAGACTTTTAAATGAACTACATTTATGATATGGATTACTTTTAGTAAATTGTTTTTGAGAAAAAACTATCGGATATCTAGGTTATAGATATAATGAAGAAACACACGTTTGAAATGCATTTGGTAATTCTCACCTGGAATTTGCTGACTCTTCACGAAACCTGAAATGCTTCTGAGAGCACAGTGGACTTAATTTCAATATTCTACACGCTTTTAAATTCCGAGAACCCTATGAGCCAACACGACTCTAAAAAATGTCAGAGGAACTAAATGGGATTTCTCCTCGGAATGTGGCAACCAATGGTAGCAATTGCAAATAGTACAAAATTTCCCCTGAAGGTTGCAAACCCCAGAGTGAGAACCAATTACTGATAATAAAGAAAATTTTAAAACGAAAACACTTTAGTATTAAATGAATTAAAACTGATTCTATTATTCATAATAAAGATTTATTAATGTGGATATTTGACTTTGACGATATATTTGTAGCATTTTTAGATAGAATTAATGAAGTAATGTTGACAACTACAAATCATCGATAGAAGATTGTGAAATACCGCAAAGCTATAAATGTTTTTACGTTCTTGGCCTTACTTCGTATCAAGAGAAAGTATTGTAATAATATACCGGAAAATGGAGAATTTTCGTCAGAAGAACTCTTATTGTCGGGCTCTGATAACGCAAAATTGGATAAATCTTATATTTAGTATCCAAAATATAGTAAACACACCACAGGTTGATTTACAGGTTGGGTAGTCAGAATCCGTGTTCTATAGATCCTTAATACGAAGAAATCGACCGTCGACTAAACGTCTGTCAGTCTGCCTCAGTCTGCCAATCAGTTTAACACTACCGCCTAAACCTTTCAGCCGATTTTCTCCAAAATTAATATTAATAGATCGATTTAAATGAACTCTACGTCCTCTAAGTTTGAACTGATATTTTAATTTTTGGGAGTACTTCCTATAAGTCTCAAACATTTTTCAAATTATTCCAAAAATGGCTTCAAATTTTTTGAATAAACTTTGTCTTCGGACAGGGAAAACGCTGCTTAAAAAGACTGGCAAAGGTCCCGTTTTCTTTGAAATCCCCTTTTTTTCAAAATTGATAGTTTTGCCTTAATGTTGCGTGAAATAAAGGCAATTTGAATTAATTTTTCTCAAAAACGGTTTCAAATTTTAAAAAAATCATCGAATGTATCAAAGGATGGTTTAAAAATTGGTGCCAGTCCCCTTTTCGGTGAACGTCTGTATTTTCGAAAATATTTATCATGTATGAAATGTAAGAGACCGATGTTACCTGCAATATTACGAAGAACAATGTAATGTATTGTATATAATGATCCAATTAATAAAATAATATAGTCACTAATAATGTTAACGGTTGGCGTGGCCCCCCGTAAAATTTATATATGTATTTCCTCAAGAAAACATGTCTGGGGATTCACTGGTATCCCTTTAATCCTTGTTGCTTTTAGCAGATATCAAGTAATCTCATAAATTGATCGCCTACCTCTTTACCTTTGCAAACACTGGTATCCTCTTGTGCATGAGTAATACTAATAATTCTGTGCTATATTTATTAAATTTATCTTTCAATATGAAGTTGTTATTAACAGACATTTTAAAAGAGGTCTTTCGTGTTTACGGACATCATGTATTTCCATTCCATTCCAAGCATTACTTTCAAGGAAATATTTAAGTTGTTAACATTGTGCTTATCAAAGGTAAAATAGTACATGAAACAACATAAAAAATTGCATAATCTTATATCTTTTTCCTCACAAAACTTATATTCTTAGATACATTTTTAAATACTGACTTCGATTTAAAGCGCAATAGAATTACGTACTTCCTCTTCTGACCTCGATTTTCAAGCTATTCATCCACGAAAAGGTTTGTGTATTATTTTGCGAAGAAAGCACAAAGTCTTATTAAATTTATCTTTCAATATGAAGTTGTTATTTACAGACCTTTTAAACGAGGTATTTCGAGTTTACAGACACCACATATTTCCATTCCAAGCATTGCTTTCAATGAAATATTTAAGTTGTTAACATTGTGCTTATCAAACGTAAAATATGCATATTCTTTGATCTTTTTCCTTTCAAAACTTCTTATATTCTAAGGTGAATTTGGAAATACAGACTCATTTAAAGCGCAATAGAATTATGTGCTTCATTTTCTGACTTCGATTTTCAAGCTATTCATTCACGAAAAGTTTTGTGTATTATTTTGCCTAGAAAGCGCAATCTTATTATAATTGTTGAATGGTGCAGAAAGCTTTTCAGTCGAATTGAATTCATTTACAGTGCTACAATAAATAAGCTTAGTAATCCCAATGAACTATTCAACAATTATGATGAAACTATGTCCGATTGCTACTATTGGCAAAACCATACAAAAAAACAAAAAAAACAAAACAAAACTCACACGATTTCTTATTTCTATTTTTTGGTATCATATGTCTGTTTTAAAGTCCTAGCAATTATAAAATTACAGTTCACTTAAAAAAATAAGTGTCTCAGGTCAAATACATGCATTTACTTATACTACTCTCTATAATTTTGTAGTGATTGAAAATACACTGATTTTTGGGTAACATGTAATTATGAGGCCTGAGGCAAGATGTAAAGCCACAAAGGTAATTTATGGCAAACTTGTGGTATTGATATTTGCTTTTCATGTGAAAACGCTATGTTCTTTCCGCTCCTTTTAAGAAAGAAAATTAATATAGAGTAGCACCCGAAAATAAACAAGTGCTTCTTGGGAACGAAACAGCGGAACCTTACAAATTAAAGAGGAAAAACAAAACGTATTAAGTTATATCTTCTAATCAATTTAACTGCAGATGAATATAAAATATTATACATATACTGTGTACTTGCAGTTTATTCAATTTACAGAACAGTATGTAAATTAGTTACCAAATTTCAAACATGACTGACGAAAACTCCAAAGATAATCCTCTAAGACAACTTGAAAATATTTACATGTACTGTACAGAAAAATGTTCATGGAAGTTTGATATCACACAAATGTTCTGATAGCCAGAATTTTTATAAACGTTTGCCCACAAATTAACGCTGAATTAAAATAACGTTAAAGGGGGAAGTGGGAGATTCAGGCAGCGTTACGCAGTTGCGTAAGATACGGTAGGGGTGTAATAGTTTAGAGTTCGGTAATGCTGATATTTTAATTTTTTTTCATTATTTACTGAAATAACTTCATTTATTCAGTATTATACAAAATCATTAAAATAATAAAAAAATACATTAAAAAGTTTTATGATGTACAAATTGCTGCAATACATGGGGTTACTTTGTCATCAATTGAATATTTATATTACGAAGAAAATATTCAAAACTGATCTAAGTATACTTCAGAATCCAATTAAATTGGCGCAATAAACTTAGGACCCATGCGTCGTCCACGACGACGTGTGCATGGCTTGGTCTCAGATTCTTTTTGCGTACGCTTCCTTCATTAAAACATTTTCCTCCATTTTATTGTCAGATACAGTTCGCACCGCCAACTAATTCTGACTTTATTCATCATACATAATACAAATAAAATTAATACAACTCATTGTTATTGTTTTAATTCATTTTTACATATTGTAAATGGAGTGTCTTGTTGCAAACGATACGTAATTATTTCGGGGGAGGGGTTCAAGCGCGCGTTACAGATGCGTTACGGAGGGAGGTACTGAACATTTTCCAAATTTGCGTCTCGTAATTTATGGGCGGCCCGTAAAAGACCCTCAACAGAACGAGGCAACTACGAAACTTGCAGCAAGCGACTTCGAGCGACTGTGGCGCGCGACGAAAGATCTTATGGATATTTTATCGCAAGTCATTACGCCTTATCATTCGCAGTAATTGATTTGCGAACTGTGCTAGCGGTAAACTGGATGCAACCGGTTTCGTCGCTCGTATCTCCTCGTGGTGATCTGAACAGGCACGCAGCTGTACGCCTGAGACGAACTGATTATTTCTGGTTGAGCGTTCGCCGCAGCGTGTCAACTGTGACAGCTATAAACTATTAGCTGTGCATTCCCAGGGTTATTGCCGCCTCATGAGCTACTTTGCCGTTTAAATTATTTGTATATGGTTCGCGTAGGATTGAAACGTAAAGGTCAAACCGCAGAGTAATGAATGACAGACATATCACGACATCTTTAAGACTATTCCAGAGATTGAATGCATTGATTTCCCCGGAAGAAAAAGAAGTGCGCTTACAAATTATTTGGACGTGCAGAACTAGCATTTCCTCATTTTTTAGGCAAGATGAATTTTTTAAATTTGGAAAAATTTTACAACATTAAAAACTTGAAACTCCTTTACTAAATGAAACTATTTAAGTACGACCTATAAATATGCTCATTTTTAAGTAATGTGTTTTTCAATCAAAATACATTTATTACTTACCTATAAATATTGTCATTTTTAATAAATGCATTTTTTCAATAAAAACCATTACCAAGCAAATACAACAGTCAACAAAGATAAAAAAAATTTGGAGGTCCAACAAGATTGATATTTTTTTATGTTTACTCTTTCCGGTAGAGAGTGACAAATCCCTATGCAATTTAGCCCAACAATTCATTTAATTTAAATCAACATGTTTGAGTCGAACGTAAAAATATGAATGCTTTGAAATCTGGATAACAAGCATAGACATATGGACTCCCTTGATATCTCTATTTTTACTTTCTCGCATAGAACTTATTAAAGTTTTGCGGTGAAAAACGGTAATGTTTCAACACAAAAACTTCTATCGCGGGTCCCTGATACCGAAGAAATGGAAAATTCTTGCTGTTATTAGCAGTAAATAACTTCCTGTAATATAAATTGTTGACACCTGAAATAGACTCAGACACAATTCTATACGGGGTGCAAGCTGCCGAAATTAAAAGTCGTCTGACTGGGATGAAAAATGCCACGGCTCCAGGTTCTGATAGGATTAAAGTTAGCCATATATCCTCAGGAGCAAAACTTGAAATAGTGTCCCTATTGTACACCCAAATTTTATACAGTGACTTTGGCCTTCTGGGTGGAAAACTAATTGCACCATCCTTATACCAAAAGAGGGTAAGGATAATAGGTTTGTCACTAACTATCGCCAAATCACAATTAGTTTTCTGCTGTGCAGACTCTTTTGGGGCATTATGGACAAACGCATTCGATCCGTGATGAAGTTCAAACCACGCCAGAAAGTGTTTATCCCTGCTCTTGGCTGCTTTGCTAATATTCAAATTATTCATGAAGCAGTTGGTGACATGAAAAAACAGAGGGTGGTTTAGGTGTTGTGATAGATATATCCAAAGCATTTGACACTGTTCCTCACGCGGCGATTCCGTGGGCTATATCCAGGAATGGGATCCCTGACGCCTGTACCAATTTGATAATGGACTCTTACGCCGATGTTTACACCGTCATTCAGCACCCCTCGAAAGAAATTGAAGAGCCAATTCGTAGAGGAGTAAAACAGGGGGGTCCCTTATCCCCACTCCGTTTTAATCTCATAGTGGAGTGCCTGCTTGAGAAATTAGAAAATATGTCAGGATACACGCTATTGGGAAGGAGTGTGTCCGTGTTAGTATTTGCTAATGATCTGGTGCTGTTAGCGAAAGATGCCCCGGGAGCTCAAGAA
>BOPP01000025.1:3703163-3782667 GCA_017312745.1 Gryllus bimaculatus
ATTTCCCTTGCCAGCAATGATCATACTCTTACATACCTTGGAGTAAACTACTCTATTTGGAACATCTTCCCATCTAAAGCATCCATATCGAATTTGATGGAAGCAGAGTCTAAGCTTCAAAAGGCGCATTTAAAGACCACTCAGAAGTTGTCATTACTTCATACCTACATTATGCTACATTACCTTTATTAATTGGTTCTATCCATGCCATCAATGTCGATGCTCAGGGAAGCGGACGGTCAAATCAGAGTGGCAATCAAACAGTTCCTACATCTGCATATGAGTACTGCAGATTGCGTATTTCATCTGGCAAAGAGAAATGGAGGACTGGGATTGCTGCAGCTCCCCCAACATGTTCGTAGAGTTGTGCTGAACCTAGGATTACGATAAGAAAAATCTACAAATCCTATTTGCCGATGGTTGAGCTCCTGTTCGAGTTTTTACAAACGGACACTAAAGACCGCAAAATCACTGAGAATCAACTGGCTCTATTCTGAACAAAATTTAAGGGCTTGTAAGAAGAAATGCGCCGATGACGAGGTAGTCGCATGGGAAAAGCTGGGATCTGGAAGGGAGAGCGGTTAGGGCGCATATAAACGATCCGATTGGAAATGCTTTTTTGATTGATTATCATGTTCTAAAACATGATATTTTTATCACTGCACTCCAATTGAGATCAAATACCGCTGCCAATAAAACTACTTTTAGTAAAGGAAGGTCCAGAGAGAATGTATACTGCAGGAAGTGCAATACAGCGGTAGAAACCATGTATCACATCCTCGGTCAGTGTATTTTTACGAAGCCAGCAAGAATAAAGTGTCATGACGAGATCAAAAACTTCATAGAAGGGAAGATGCTCCGGAAATCGGATACCGTGGTGTCCACAGAAGCCACTTTCTCCGTTACCGAAGGGGCTAGACTCAAACCTGACTTGGTAATAAAAAGGCCCGGAAGGGGTACACGTGGTCCCCTCGTGACTGACCGCCACGAGGATGGGTCTAGCCTTCTGAAAGCAGGGGAGGGAAAGGTGGTAAAATACCAACCAGTCATCCTCCTATCAGCCCAACTTCATAGAGTACTCAACGCCAGAATCCTGCCTGTGGTGGTTGGAACCTCTGGGGCTATGCCAAGATTCACAGTCAGTGCCCTGAAGACCCTGAAATCACGTCTCGAGGCGATCTACTGACTATCTCGTTAATTGCTCTCAGAAACTTTATTAAACTTTACACAAAATTTGTAAATTGTGATGGAGCAATTTAGCATTGGTGGTAGTAAATGCAGGAAAGAAACTTCAATGTCCTGTGGGGAAGTCAAGGGAACCCATTGGATCCTAAAATGCCTAGGAATTACTCAGTTACCACGACTTTAAGTGGGAAATGTATGCTATTTAATGTAGCATATAGAAAATTGTGTAATGATAATCCACGTTTTGTTAGCCCTTGGTACCGAAAACGTGACTAACAGCAACGCGTATGTCCGTCCATCTTTCTGTGAACCACGCCAACGACTAAACACAAGGTAGCTATTTAAGAACAGAAATTAAAAAATTCTTCATATATTTTCTTCCAAATAATGGTCTTTCACTCGACAGTTATACAAGGCAATTAAATGAAAATGAATACTGTGTACTTACTACGTAGTAAAGAGAAAGTGTTGTAATGCTGAAGCAAAAAGGACAATTTTTTTGTCAGAAAAATCAGTATAATGTGTTCTTTATATCAAAAGAGTGGCTAATACTTGCTCTTGTATGTAGTAAATCACTTCCTCTAACACGCTAAGCATACAGAATCCACGTTTTGTGCGTCCTTGTTACAGAAAAGTTGGTTTACAGCAAAACGTCTGTCTGGCTATGCGTTCGTTGTCCTGTCTGTGAACAACGCCAACAGCTACGCAGTAGAATAGATTTACATCGAAATTAATATTTCACAATCAAACTGTTCTCATAAATTAAGAAGTGTATCAAAAAAAAGAAAAAGAAATATCACCTAAAAAATATCGAAAAGAGCAAAATACGCTTAAAAATGGCGCAGCTCCTAATTCTGGTGAATTTTCTTAATCTCAATATTGAAGATAAATATTTTTCCTTCATGAAATCTATTCAAATTAGATCTTTAAATGTGACCCGTGTATTTATTTCCAAATATCAGTAGTAATGGCTTAAGTTTGTGTAAAATAAAGGCAATTTCAAAAACAAGATACTCTAAAAAATGGCTCCAGGTTTTTCATTACATTTTTTTCTTTCGGATAGTGCAAAGTCCGACTTATAAAAATGGTTCAGGCGCGATTTTTGATGCACTCTCCAAATTTTCTACATTTGCAAAATATACACATAATGCGAGAAATTATATGCTGTTTTAGTATCATTAGTTTTACTCTCCTTCACGTTCCCCTGCAATATTTTAACCTCAGAAAGTCGTTATGTTTGAAATACAATGCTTTTTTTCAGGTTTGAGATATAGAAGTCAAACAGATAAGAGTTAACCACAGGAAAGTCAAATACGCCAAGAATAATCAAATAATGGAATATAATCAGTAAAAACTGTTTGTAAAAAAACAAACAAAAGTTTTCAGTGAATTATGAACTATTGTAAAAGATGTATTAAATCTATCGTATTGTAAAAAATGAAAACTTGTTTATGTCGTTAATGACATTGTTGATGGGACAATAAATAAATTAGTGATGTAAAAAACGTTCTTCGGTATTTTGTCCTGTATAATATGTTTTTCATTAAAATGAGTTCAGTGGCATTCTTCTTCTTTGTCGCTAGGGCTAACGCGAAGAAAAGGCGTCGAGAGTCTGGTACGAATCACCCGTCATCGCAAGAGCGAGGCAGCGCGTGACGCAACGCAATCCACTCGTACAGCGGCTCGCTCGCCTCCAAGAGCTGCGTTCCGTTACGCCACCTACGCCGGAGAGTATGGCGCGCCGCGGAAGGCTGCAGGCGCAGGGGAGTCTGGGGTGGCACCCACTCAGCCTTCGGCCCAAGCACGCGCCTCTGGGAGTCGAAGTGGTGGAGACGGAAGAGAAGGCGAACCAGGCGACGGCGGAGAAGGTTGAAGAAATGAAGGCGGGGAGAAGGAGAAGGAGAAGGTAGAGGAAGCGAAAGCGGAAGAGGTGGAGGAAACGAAGGAGGATGATGTGCGGGCGGAGAAGGTGGAAGAAACGTAGGCGAAGATGGAAGTAGAGGACACGCAGGCGGAGGAGGAGGTCGAGGAAACCAAGGCGTAAGACGGACAGGCGAAGGAGGTGGAGAAAATGAAAGAGGAAGAGGGGTAGGCGGAGGAGAAGGTAGACGAAACGAAGGGGTATGAGTCCTGTTTAATTTGTTTTATACCTATAACCAAAAGTATTACATTTACTGCCTACTCACAATTTCCTCTCTTCAACATGAGAAAATTGTGTTCTAAAATTTGAAAGTTCTGGAAAGTTGTGCACAAAAATCTTCTGATTTGAGTTCATCTGAGCTGGAGATGCTTTCCATTATTTTCGTTGGTATGAAAGTTAACTTAACCTTCTGTTTCCTACGTATGTGTGGCATGGCACATGGCATGGCTTCATGGCACGTTCGGGCGACCCGAGGGGTAGCGTCCAAGCCACTCGCCTTCCTCCGCTGGAACCGCACTCCAAATCCTCATCTTTCCACGCATTTGTGGCGGACAATGCAAAATAGCGACAGGTTTTCATTAGGTTCACCCGTTTCTCTTTGTTTCTAGTTCCACCATTACTCTATCACTGTAAACAAGGTATCCTCATAATCACCTATCCATCAAAACTACTTATATTCTACGTATGGCAGATAGGCTTCGTCGCTGGCATCATAATAAAAAATAGCCTCCTGTTCTTCAGTCTGCATATAGTACTTAGATCAAATGGGCTCTTTTATTCCTGTTCTCTAGACTTCGTATTTCAAACGTCTTGGCATAAAGACTCGCGTCCTTTTCTCTCGATTTCATGAGTGCACTACGACGCATCACAATGAACTCCAGCGTCATCAGTATCGGCAACTTTTTCACCTAATCATCGGCATGGAATTTAACCTGCGTCCCTGTAGTCTTCGTTAGTGCATCATTACGCATCACATCTACCTTAACGGTCGCCGTCCGACCCATAGACGTGTTTCGTTCATCGTTGGCACGGAGTTTTACCTCCTGGTCTGTAGTCATTGTTTCGTACATCATTGGCATGGGATTTATCCTCCTATTCTCTGATGGCTAGCAATCGTCCACCTGTGAACCCGTGACATCATTTGCGCCGCAGACGCCAGTCGTGGGCCGCAGTAGTTTCAGCACGTGTCACATTCGCTGGCAAGGGCCCAACGGCTTGCGGGCGGCAGGGGCGTCGGCGGCGTCGCCGGCGGCGGCGGAGACGACGACAATGCCAAAGCAGAGAGTGCGACGTGGGCGAAACTACAAATAGGGAGATCGTAACTCTGGGCAGTCTGTGGTGAGGCATCCAGCACTCTTGTGTTCTACCTCTGGGTATAGAGAGATTTTTATAAGAAAGGACCGCTTTGGCAGCTACTGCTGACAATAAGCGTAACGACCGTCCCCTCAGTCCGTCAATACGTTCGTTTAGTTGGATCGTTAGTAAATTGTTTTCATCATGCCATCGCTCTTCATGGCATTCATTTGTTATCTATCAGTCAAACTGGTCCCTTCTCATCCTCGAGCGCAGTGAATTCATAGAACGGTCGGGAGCGTTTGCTGCATTTTTGTGACTCACTCATTTAGAAGCGATCTCAGAACACATAGAATCGGATTATATTCTTAATATTTTGGATATTTGAAAGGTGTACTTCTTGGCTCTTATATATCACGAATAAGAGTAACTTCTCGATCCCAATTTCCAAATCTACAGTGGCCACCCCTTTGAATTTGACCCAGCTACTCCAGGTTTAAGTTCAACATGAAGGCTCCAGTTTTACTCTGATAATTTCTGGGACATTTCTCTGCTTTTTAAATTTTTCACTATATTATTTTAAGTTGCTTTGTTGACCTTGAGCTCGTGGTTTAATGAAATAAGTAGAACTTAAATGGATTCAGGTTATTCTCTTCACGTTACTACTTTATAGCGCATTCAGAAATTCTTTCACTTCAGATTAAAGACATTGAAAATCACAGTTTCCAGCTAAAGTAGAAAAGTTTTCGAAACAAAATCACAAAAATATTACCGTTCGTCACAGAAAATACCATCTCCTAAAAAACTTATCAATTGCCATGGATGTCATTACATTTTATACATATATTCCTGAATACGACAAGTTTCTACCCCCAATAATGATTTACTAAAATGAGCTAAATTATATATTTCAATTCCGCGTATTTGCTGCAACCAACTTCATTCTAGCCGCTTTATTGGCTGGCATGCGCAAAAAACGTTATTTCACAAATTTTTGAATTTCACAAAAGTTTAAGTTCTTAATAAAAAACGTTTAAAATGTCAAGGTAGAATTTGTTGCTTTTTTTATCTGCCTACCCCATCTCTCGATTACTCTCGATTATCCACATGAAATTTGTGATGGGCAGAGTGAGTTAATAACAGGGTTTCTCTGATTGTACGTGCTCACTAATTGTCATTCTAATATTGCTCAATTATTTATTTTATATCATCGTCGTTACTTCCTATCCATCATAGTGATTTAGTCCCCACATTGACAAAAGAATTCGTAACTCGAATTATAACAAAGAAAATAAATAAGGGGGAACAAGGCGTGAGTTGTCAGGCTATGAATTCATTTTCGACCAATCAATCTGGATCTCACATGGACGTTGAAACAAAAAAGTCTATATGTAAACAATTTTTTCCATGTTTTTTTTTTAAAAGCGCTTATATTACAAATCATGACTATCTTATCTTTAGTCTTCATGGTTTCATTGAAACTAAGCGACATCTTCGTGAATGATTATACAACAGAAGGCCATGGTCTCTTATGTTACGTATTTCATCATGTGTTATTAATTACGAATGTCCTAACTTCAGGCAAAAAAGTTTAATAACATAATGATATTAAAGTCGTTTTTCTGTTAACACATTTTACTTTGGAAACACAGTAGCAAGCTTGCAATCTAGTGAAAAAAATCGTTTTTTCAACATGATGGCACGTGTTTTTAAGAAGTCTAACAAAAAAAAGAGTACTTCACGTACTGTTTACGGTGCGCACAAGTACTCATTTTTTTTAAATTCCATGTGTTAAACACTCTTTAATCTCTTTGGAAACAAAACAACTAAACCATCATTTATTTATACGGCGGTTAAAAAGGTTTCCTTACGATAAAAAAAGAGATTATTCTGTAAAAAATTAGCTTACATAAATAAGTAGATTATTCGCTGCTTCCTAATTACTAAAAGAAATATAAAAACGCAATCACATTACATGTTTACGCTCACGAGATCCAGGAGAGGTGTTTCCCCACCTTCATCTTTCCTGATAATTTCTGACTTAAGTTTCCGTGGAGGTCATGCGTGTGAAAAGGGGGAAGCCCTGCGAGGCGAATCTCTTCCCCCTTCCCCTTCCCGGAGGCCATCAGAACACACGCGCTAGCTCACGGATGGTGGCGGCGGAAGATGTAGAGGCCGCTGTGAAGGAAGCGGCGGGCGGCAGCAGTGGAGGAGGCCGTGGAAGAGGGGGAAGGAGAGAAGATCCAGACGGCAGTGGCGGCGCAAACGCCAGGAAAAGCCCGACAAATTGGTCAAAAGTCAAGTAAGATCAGCGTCAAAAGTCAATCATATAAACAACATCTGAGGATTTTTGAGGTCGCTAAATCCGAATCAAATATTCAAAATTTTCAAAATTGAAAAAAATAGAGCTCATAATACATTAAAAACTTAATTGCCAGTTACATTTTATTTGAGACATTTAATTTCTCTGACTAATATTATCTTCCAATGGCAATTACAGTCTACGAATGATTGATATTCATTGCGATTCGATTCTACTCACGACTTCACCACAGCCCAGGAGATTGGTACTGGCTACCAGCAAGCACGTGATTGGTGATGCAAAATGCACAAGCTCTCGCCTAGTTGAAAGAGAATGTTGTCCGACTAGTTACCTTCTTCGAAAGTCTTAATCTTACCGATTTATCAATGGCTTGTGTGTCATTCGCAGACCTCGGATTTTAGGACAAATGCCTATTTAGTTTCTTTATGGAAGTTGTGGAAAATAATTGTAGATGTTTTCAAATCATTAAAAAATACATCTGCTGAAAGCATCTAGAAGTGTCTAAAATGTCCAAAAAGGACGGTTGATGCCTATTTTAATATATTTTTGCCTAAATCTGCCTAAGACGGCAATTTTGAAGTATTGCCATATTTTAAATAATCATTTTTTAAATTTTGTTTTACCCAAACGCAAATACATTCCCGAATTTCCCGAACTGTGAATATTCCCTGATGGAATACGCAAATGACTACGCACCGAAATCTTATCCAACACACCTACAATAAGGAGGTCTGCAAGTCAATATAAAGAGCAAGTTTCAGGGGAGGCAAAGGCGAAGCGTAAAAAATACGGCCGAAGTCTTGAACCCCTACAAAAGAAAAGGATCATATCGAGTTTTTTGTGAGTGTTTGTGTGTATTGGTGTGTGTATGTGTGAGTGAGTGGTTCCTGTTCCTGTTTTGTAACATCTGCATAACATAGTGTGAAGAGGAACAATGTTGTAACCCATTTTAAGTGCCTAGAACGTCACTTTTCAAGCCAAATAGCTCCCAATTTCATAATTTTTGTTACCTATTTTAGGTGCTCCATCACACTCGGCCTAAAATTCCGAGGTTTGGTCATTCGACACTGAGTCTTTGTCCCTCCCGTTGCCCTTGCCCGAAGTACAAGCAAATGCAAACTGTCGTTTTGAGGCTCAGCTTACCCTCAGCGCTGATAGACGTAAAACTACTGGTTTTCTGATGGTAAAGAAATAACATTTTGAGTTTCTTTTCAAAAATAAATATTTGGAAAAATAAATTAGTATAACAAATTTTCACAGAACACATTAACGCTTTGCCAATTTTGCGTAGTTTTCAAACGCACTTTTTTCGTCGATCATCTTATACGGGATATTATTTGTTGTCCTACAACTGTATTATCAGATATTAAAAAGTAATTGTTACGGATATTATTGAAAATTCTAGCATTTACTTGTTCAGTCTGGTATACTGCGATAGAAAGCAAGTTAATTTTTATCCGATTACATCATAACAAACATATCAAAATTCAGTAAATAAATTCACGTTTTTGGAATTAACAGCATACAATGCTAAGTTTTATTCTCTTTCAAATTGTACACGACACTGGTATGTAGGTAGAAATTCGTGTTTAGAGTTTTGACCAGTTTTTCGGTCGTTTTCCCCAGTGTGCGACGCTTGCGGCTGAATATGTGTCGGCCGTGGAGAAAGCAGTGATGAAGGCGGAGAAGCAAGGATGGCGACGGAGGAGGCAGTGTGAGGAGAAGAAAGAAGAGGAGGACGAGGGGAAAATGGAATGGAGAACATGGGAGAAGAGAAGGAGGAGGAGGAGGAGGAGGAGGAGGAGGAGGGAGGCGGCGAAGGAAACGGAAGAGGAAGGCTTGGAGGCGGAGGAGATGGCGGCTGTTGAGGGGGGCGGAGGTGTAACCGCGTCGGTGGCAGCCAGGACAGCGTCGGTTGAGGCGCAGGGAGAGGCGGCGGCGACGGCGGTAGCGACGGCGGAGGCGGCTGGAAATAGCGTAGGCCTCTGGAAGGCCACACGCGCCAGACGACGCAACGAAAACGTCGGCATACTGGTCTCCTCCCGCTTGCAACTGGGCACAACAGCTCTACGGCTCGGTGCACAACTACATGAGCCACATGACAACTCGTTAAAAGATCAAAGAAAACGATGTGGTGTTGTAGCAGGTAAAGTTATACTATTTATTATTGGTCTCGGTGGCTTATACTATTTATTCTTGGTCTCGGTGGCTTATAAATATACCTTTCTTTCGGAGAAATGTCGACAAATAAACATTTGTAGCAAAAGAAGCATGATCTTTTCGTAACGTCTTGTTAAGCTCTTCTGATTAGATCCAGAAAAAAATGCATTTAAATTTCGAAGTCAATTCTTTCGCCCATTGTGAACAATTTCTTAATAAGAATTAATTATCACTCATAGACACGCATTCTACGAATAGTTACACACATTTCACACTTCAAGTTATAAGATCAATAGTATAAAATTGAAAATTGTTATTAATAGTACTAAATGTTGATAAAAACGTCATTAAATGTCGAAACGTTGCCTTAAATTTTTTTCATTTTGTTGCTGACCTAAGCTTAAATTCCTTCAAATAATGAATTGACCCAGAGCTTTAAAGGCTAACACCACGAACATTTCCGAAACCCCAAATCCAAAACACAACCGATATCAACTGAAAACCGAAAACAACTGATATCACAATCCTTTCAAATTAATGGGATTATTTTTACTTTATCTCTTATACTAGTAAATACAGAGTACAAAAAGTAGTAAAATGCTGCGAGAAATCGAGGCCTAGGTTTTGAGGGAAATACACATTTTGGGAAAAGTAAAATCGAACGTACATGAACTACACTAGCGTTTACACCGAACCCAAAATGGTTATTTCACGATCAATCTCAATGAACTCAAGCAGATTTGAAACGAATCTTTTACATTTTGGAAGTACTTAGCATCAAGACACGACGACATTTTTAAAACGATCTCAAAAACGACTTCAATTATTTATTTACATTTTGTTGTTGGAGTGGAGCTCATTGCACTTATAAAATTAGAAATGTCATGTTTTTATGAAAACCTATGAACTTTCGCTTCTACACCTTCATAATTAAAAATATAAATTTCTTCATAAATACAATTTGTTCGTTAGTATTTGATCTTTAACTAATTTTATGTACATTAGTACATCGAATGATCAGGAGCAATATAGAGTATGACCAAACTTATTTAAACGTATTTATGTAACCTTCCAGTGTAAGAAATAAACAATAATATGTAGAAACGCAGGATCGTTGCAACCTTCATCAAAATTTCAACTACGTAAAATAGACGTAGTGGGTAGGGAATCCTGAGTTTCAAACTGTGCGCAAATTGCTCACTTCTCGAAAAAAAAGGTCACTTACAATTTTCAATGTTTTTAGGGATAATATTAGAAATCGTGTATTCTAATTTTGTAGAAAGGCGCACACATCTTTGAACCGGGTTCCGGAGTTTTTCTCGGAGGCACTGACGGCGAACCAGCGGTTAATACGTAAAACTCAAAATTACATCCTACAGCACAAATATCAGCCAGAGAGAACATTTTTGCTGGTTAGAAACACTCGCAGAGTTAGGTAATTGCAAAAACAAACAATCGAGTTCAAATGTGCGAAATTTCCAATCTGGTTCAGAAAGTAAGTCCTGTACTGTCTAATGGCTCGACAGCCCGCTCTACGGGCCTTGGCCGACCAGCGGTGACCCTGCTTCTCGGTCATGGGATAAGGGGATTCGTGGGGGTAGCACGAACACATCCCTTGACCATATAATATGATCTTCATAGCCATAGGGTGAGCTTTCTCATCGTCACCAGCTTTTTTCCTGGAGACGCTTCGAACATTTAAATAGATGACATGCGTCACGCGCGTTAGAGCACCCAAGTGTCCGCCGCCAGATAAATTTCTGCCCACTGGGAAAAAAGACGGGTGTGAATCTGGGACTGCGATTCTTCAAGGAAGGGGAGCAGTACACAACGGCATTTTTTTGAGAAAAAGAAACTTTTGTAGAGAGGTACTTGTAAAAGTGAACTTTTAGGTCATGCATTGAATGCTAAAAATTCGATTTTTAGCAATAGTATCGAGTGTTCAGATAAATGTGTAGATTAAACAAAAAACAAAACAAAAAAAAAACCTTTCGTCTAAATGCAACAACTACTATTGACCTAAATATGTAATTAAGTTATCTGATCGGTCTATCGGCCTCCTGTCGTAACATTTTCTACTCGCTAAACAAAATGTCACTTTTACCACTTGTATCATAAATAACAATTTTGTAATCGGAAACGTTTTTCAGAAAATGTCATGGATGTTTTGCAACCTGTCAACACTTTCTGTACACTCCTAGGAAATAGTCACAAACGTTATTAACAACAAACCAGGTCTATTATTTGCGTTATCGGCCGTGTGCCACTGCGTTATTCATTACCTTTCCTAATGTAATATTAAAGGAAAATCATTAAAATAAGAAATATTTTCTTTGAAATGGTCACGCTTTCGTCAGCTACAACTCATTTACTACGATTGCTATTAACGGATGGTAAAAATACTAAACGAACGCCGGCAGTTAAATGTGACTTTTTATCTAAAATCGATGTAACAGTACAGTTTCACGAAACTGTGGTGAAAGGTTTTGCTTTGCCTTCTTATTTTCTCGACCGACAGCTATGTATAAAGGCAGTATTAGGCAATTGCTTACGGCCCCGGACGGACAAAGGCTCTGACGTCATCAAATATTTTTTAAAGCTTTTTTAAAAATTTACCCAGTCAGACACATTATTTTTGTAACCATGTTATTGATTTTAAAGTCTTTTTGAGCTCATAAATGCAACTATCAAATTAAATGACAGCATATAACGAAAGCAAAAAGTCAGCACATTTTAAATCGCGAAAACTCTATTTTTATTGTTGAGCACAAAAGTCACTTTTTATTTTGCACGTTTTCCGGAATTTCAAAAATACAATAAAATAGTTTTTTTAAGAATTAACATTTAACTAACATTTTTTTAAAAGATATGTTAATGAATAAATTCAGAATACATTTGCTAATAAGTTAAATTACACAATATCGTGAGAGGGACGGCCAATGAAAACGAGGGGGGGGGGCGGCTCTCGTTTGCAATCGACCAGGGTCCCAGTGATAGTGATGGTAGAATTTAGCACATTAAATTTTTTTAAATCGTATTTTGAAAACATTTTATAATACTACATAAATTAAGAATAATAATTTTATAGCATTTGCTACGAAAATGATTATGAAGGAAGGACTCTGAGATAAAAAAAAATATTTTTATATTTTCCCATTTAAAACACGAAGTAAGGGAAACGACTTTAATATTACGCGATTTGTGAACACCAACAAATATAAAATCGTAAGAAGTAACCCAGGAGCCTTAGGCGTAAGGCCTTCCTCTTCCCGTGACGTCTGTGCAGCGAACTGAGGAACTTGAGAACCCCTTGACACGACCCTGAGCACTCAGGCCTTAAGGATAAGTTTTTTAAATTGTTCTTATGTTTTTACTTTATTTGGTCAGTTAAATCTTTATTATAAATTAATAAAAAACAACCATTCTCAAATTATATGTTTTCAAACATCGATGTGGTGTTGTTGTCGCATCCCTAGTTAGAGAGCGAATATGAAAGAAATATAATGCAATTCAGCAATTATATCGCAAATACCTTTTCGCACTTTGTAGGTGATTTCTCCTTTCACATTTCATCGCAGAATGAAAATCTACAGAAATATACTGCACCGAGAGACAAATATACAATTACTAAGTTTCACAGCATTTGGTAACATTTGTAGGAAAGTTAATAGGAAGGTAGGATGTGTAGCAAGGTAACAGGTGTAGGAAAGTTTTCATTTGTGAATAGAACGATACGAGATTAGAATAGCTTACCTGCAGCACCGTTTCAACAATATTCATTTACTAAATTTAAAAATAATTTAAATAACTAACGTTGTTTGGTAGTGATGTTGTTTAAAAGTAATATTCAAAAATATAAATAAATAATTTGTCTTTTGCAATATTATACAAGTAAATTATCATGAGTAATAACAGAAGAAAAGTATAAGTATTTATAGTGTATTATTTTGTATTATTTGTGATGCAGGTATTTATATATTCGTATTATTTACTTTCAACATTTGTTTCATTGTATGAAAACTGGACGTACTCTTGTATTATGAACTATTTTATATTATTATTATTATTATTATTATTATTATTATTATTATTATTATTATTATTATTATGATTTTGCATTTTTAGTCATTGCTAAAATCTACCATATCTACTGAATGCGTATTCATCCGCGACTGGCTACGTCGAATCTTTGGAGGCGGATTCGCTAGCCACCGGCCCATTCCGCAGTGGCGGTGGCCGTGGGAGGAAGTGGAGGGGCGAGGGGGCGGGCCGAGGGCGCCGGGTGCAAGCGCAGCGGTATTCGCTAGTCTGCCTGGAAGAGCGCACGGCAGCCGGGGCGGCGTGAATGGCAGCGGCGCCTTTGAAGTGCCCACACGTCACCTTGTGTACAATTTGCCCCGGACGTCTCAATGGCGGAGTGGAGACGTTTGTTTTCGTGTTTTCCTTCTTTTCTTTTCCTTGCATATTGGCTTCCATGTTTGTTTGTCGAGATGCAAATGTTGTTCTTCTAATTGACGTGCATGAGTTTCACCACTTACTCGGTTGCTAGATCAATTATGTAACACTACTGGTTTTATGCAGCACGTCAATTACATAATAACTAGCAACTGGTCGCAGCGTAAGACCCTCATCTATTAGGAACAACAATAAAAATAGTTTAAAAAAATGTTTTCACCTAAAGGCGATACAGCTCAAATCGGGCCTGGGCGAAATATCTGCGAAATCATCGTAATAACCAGGAAATAACGAAGTCTTTCGCGCTACTCAAATTAATTCTCTCATATGGAAGTTATATCACACGGCCACGTAACATTGATTCACATTGTGCAACCACAGTCATATCTACACGGTAAAACATCCATTTTATTCCGTTTTATGTCAGATATTAATAAACACCTTTTTATATTAAAGGATTGTCTTGTTTTGGTTTATATCGTTGTTATGTTGGTCCATGGTGGCATAGTTAAACAGTGGGAGTAACAATTAGCTGGTAGCCCGTGTGTGTCAGTTAAGGAATTCCCAGCAATCCAACCGGTGTAACGGGTGGGCGAACGGGCTCTTCTCCAAAATTTCCAGATAACAACTACAGATCACACTGCGGTGTTTGGATTCCTCATTATCTTGAATTTCTAGATATTGACCGCCGAGTAAATTATTTGAAGAAATCGACCGATATGGTTTACCGTCACCTGCAGTACCACTTTGACGGCTTATCTGTTGCTGTGGGGTTGAATATTCGATGTTGATGAAAGGGGCAGCTCATGAGTTCGACGGGGTTCGCGTGCAACCACACCCACCACCCACCAGCGCGCCACCCCCAGTCGATATCGTTTTTCTTCCGCCCACGCCAACGCTGCTACCGCTGCGTACCGTTGCTCCAAGAAACGACTCGAAGCTACGGATGGCAAAGGCTCCAGAGGGCAGCATGTCGTTTAAAACGATCATCGAGTGGTCGCTGGTGGTCGGTGATCATCGCAATAAACAATGTTTTCTTCTCTTTCACAAAAATATTAGTAAAATGCACAAAAAACTTACGAATTTATGTGCATGAAGATGGAAAAGTCGAAATACTGCTTAGAACATTCTTTAAAATTACATTATCTTTTCTAATCCGTATTACCCATACTCCTCATAACATTAGATAACATTAACAACACATGATCTCACTATTTTCAGCAAATTTCACTATTTAGAGATAAGCATTTTCTCATCTGAAATAATATTTCTATTCGGAGTTGTAATACAATGAAAAAAGAATATAAATATACGACGATGAGAGAAAAACTCTAAATAGAAAGTGACCTACCATTGACTCTAACACAATAATTGAGATAGTTATATAAAATAATTTTCAATTAGCTTCCGTCACTATAACTCAGTCTTTTTCTAAAAGTGACCGCAGACTTGGTTTGCGAGTGTTCAAATACACCTGGGTGACCTAAGTGTGAAATAACAACCTAGAACATACATATTTCACAAAGTGAATACGGAAACACAATAATCTACTAAGCAAACTTCTGTCCCAGTGTTAATGGACGAGATGGAGGTTAGGACTAGTTTGCGCACGAAGCTAGAAGTGGGGTGCGGGCACTATGATCCGGGGGGGGGGGTCTCTAGCCCCAACACTCCGAAGATTCCAACTTATATTCTTAGGTATACTAGCTTGAATACAGCTTGATCGGGCCTCGGGATCATCGTGATTAGGAATTACCAAATGCAAATTGAGTCTTGAGAATTTATGTGCAATGTGAATAAGAGTTCTAAGGTTAATAAATCATTAGAGTTCTGGGATATGAATATAAAATTTTGAATTTGGAATGTGTTTTATTGAATTTATTTATAATACAATATAGGGAAATTAAGTTTCTGCATCAATATAACGATGAATTGATTGGGAATTACCTGTGTTTATGTTGAAATTTTGGAGCTCAAAGGGTATTCTAAATATCGTCGATTGTTAGACTTTCCACGTACTTATGAACGTTTCAGAAGACATATGAATGAAGGCAGAGGAATATATCATCCTCCTCATTCCTAACTTTCATGCTTTAGGCCACGAACTCAAGAGAGTAAATTCTAGGAGCAAATCCAGCTCGGGGTAAAATATCCAACAAAACACGATGTGAGCCCAGTGATTAGTTGGGAAAAAGTTTCAAAAATACCTTTGTCCCTACTGGAACTCATCTTCAGCAATTGACTTACTCGTGCCGAGCCCTTCCTGTAATTCTAACACAAAAGTGGTCAAGAATTCGATAACAGTCCGACATTGCCTCTAGGAAACGGCTATGCTGTATTTCAGCTTGTAGACTGTGCACACTTCACAAAATTACAACAACAAAATATATCCCGAAGCACTGAATAGTTCTGAATGTCAACATTAAAAAAATACTTTAGTAGATGGAAAAAACCGTATTCTTCATTCGTATTTCAAATTTAACCCTTCTGTGAAATTTTAACTGTTTTTCGCTTAGGAACACACGTCGCTGTGCTAGCTCCTGATATGTGCAAATATTTACTGCGAGTTTGTTTGATGTAATAAAGGTCAGTTGAATTTTTTATTACTGGTAAGACATGCATGACAAAAATGGCGTTTGAAATACTGACAACAGAGATGAGCATACGAACAACTGAAAACAGGAGGTGTATGAAGCACTGTGATGAAAAGGTTAACTGAGAATGCAGTGAATAATTGACGTTCACTTCTGTGTGAATATATTGGAGTAATGCCGAGCCCTTATATACGCTACGGCCGTAGGTTGCGATTTTTGAGGATAAATTCTTAGCCCGTGACGTCAAGTTTGCTACATACATCCATATTTATCAGTTTTTCTAGGGAAAACATTAAGATAAGGAATATGCTGATTGATATCATTGTATCTTATTATTATTCAAAATATTAATAATCATATTCACAGGAAAATTAGTAAATCCAATGTAAAAGGGCGATCGTTTATATTGCATAATAATTCAGTGGAAAGATAGTGTTATCATATATGCTGGAGTGTGTTTACAAAGCCAGCATATTTGTGAAGTCACTTCAGATTTTGTACCCAGTACTCTATCATGATAAGTCAACATGCACCAAAAACACGTTCTGCCTAAATCCAGTGACGGTCAGGGACACCGTATCACTGTACCTTTGCTTATCATTTGCAAAAAAGAGTCTGCACGTGGTTGGCTTCAACGACAATATGCAAACTTGTAAGACATGCCACACATGATTTTGGGCAGAGATCGTAAGAACATTATTTGAGAAGCCAATCTAACTCAATTTTTTTAAAATTGTGATTAATAACATTGTTGTGATCCACATGTAAATATTTATCAGTTGCCAAGACAATGAACTTCGCATTTACATGGTTTGCCGCTAGAATGTGCTAACTGCTCTGGAAAATCAACATTTTATCAGTTGTTTCGTGGGCCAGTGAGATTAACTCCTTGGCTTTATGACAGCCGAAATTTAACCGAACTGTTTTGAACTGAACTGAACTGTTTCGTGTTTTGCAACTTTACAGTGTGTGTATGTGGTATTTCTTATGTTTACTTTGTTATTTCAATAAAGAAATAACAATAATGACAAACATAAAGTCATGTACTCTGGCTCACGCGGCGGTCATAACCGGAACATTAAAAAATGTTCTCTCATATGAAATATCTACAAAATCATTGTGGTAACACTGAAACAATTGACTCAAATTTCGTTGAACCAGGGCATGGTTACCTTCTGAATGATTCCGATTTTTCCTTTATTGAAAAAAGAGCAAACCCAAGTTTCAACATCTTTTCTTTAAGGAATTGGTATGTTATCATTCTTGGCTCCAGGAAAACAAAACTAGTATTTTCTTCACAGAAATGAACCATGAAAACATACATTCGACAGAAAGAATAGAAAAATGTATCACCAACAGAAAATATGTGCCGAAGGTGAACCACTTTACTGGCTGACAATGAAATGTATCCGGATTGAGAGGGCTGAACCTTTTGCTATCGAATTTAAAACTATATTGTTACCAGAAATGACATTTGAAAAAATTAATATCCAAAAGAAAAATGAAAACAGACGTCCTTTAGAAAGTCTAGCTAATATACCACAAGATATTTTATAGCACATGAAGACCGATCTCCATGGGAAAAAAGAAGGATGTAATAGGTCTCTTGAAGTTTTTAACTCCTATTCATCACCACTATTATAAAAAATTAACGTCTGCAAGTATTATGTCAAAACTAGCGTACCTGTGCGAGAATTCTCGCATGTTAAACTCCATCCTAATTTTTCTAGGGTATCGTGAAACTGAAACATGGGAACGGTCCGAACGTCCTTCTTAGTTCCCTCCACAATTAAGTACACAGCACTAGTAGACCATGGAAAAACGTTAAATGAATGGTTGCACTACACCTTATGGATTAATCTTCATCGATGTCAAACAACCATTAATAGTACTAGTTGTTGCTGCGATAGCCAATCTTGAATTAATAATTATGCAAATAAACTCGCTTGTCTGCACTAGCCACGGTGTACACAGAAAGCGTAAATAGTAAAAGACTGAGGAATCTGTCTTCTAAGCGTGCCGTCACAAAGATTGCGCCAGCAACAACGGCTGAAATGTAGGTCATGCAGGAATATATTCTGTATTCCTCCATGTACAGGTGGTTCTGGTACCATCGATATGCACCGTACCGGCAAAAAGTAATAAATATATAAGAATATCTTATCCTACATTCTACAATGAAAAGAACGATTCTTTGAGCCGTTTGGCCTGCAAAATTTTAGTTTTGAAAAGTTTAGTTTAGTCCTAAAAAGCTTTATTTAGGAGTTATTTAACAATATAGCCGACCAAATGTTGCAGGTTGCATTTGATATGAATATTTTGATGCGTTTTTTAAACAATTCCTTCATATTTTTAAAGTCACAGTGAAATTTGTCACGTTTCAGTGAAATTTTCTTTCTTTAGAGACCTCATTTATAAATATTGGTTGCCTTTGAGAGCTGCAAGAGGTCTCTATACTACTGAAATAGTATAGTAGAACATAATTCAGAATTCGTCAATACATTTCAGTTGGCAATGTGACAAACTCCATATAGAGTGGCTTTTTTTATGAGAGAGATTGTGTATTTTAAATATACGAATATTTATAAAGTGCTGAAAACATCCCCTTAATTGTAAAAAGATAATTGATTTTTTCGAAATATGCTGCAAAAATTATAGACTTTTTATAGATAACATTACAGATAAAAAATTTAACTCTAACTTAAATGTAACTTAAATTAAGATATAATCCTCTAACTTCAATATTAAGAGTGTGTTACAAGTTTGAAAAATTAACATTCACAATTTTCAAAAGTTAAAAAAATTATATGAAAATCGGACCTGCGCAATTTTTATAAGAACGTTTTGCCTAAATAGTAAGAAAACATTTTGGACCATTTTTAAGAAAATTTTGAAAATATCATTATGGCTTTTTGTAAAGTATCTATACATATTAAAATATCCGTTTTAAATGAGAGAGGCCGTGACACAAGTCAGATCGATTGGAAAATGTGAACAATCAAGAATCTCGCTTTCGACATTTTGCACATTTACTCAACTTTACTTTCTAGTATACTGAGTAGAGATAAAGTAAGGCAAAAAGTAAAGTAGCCTATAAAGAATATTAATAAAAAGAATTGGAACTTTTCGGCCTTGATCGGGTCATTTAGAACGATTTCATTCATCTAACTTCATTTTACACTTCATTTAACTTCATTTAACACTTTCAAATATTTTGGTATGTAAATTGCATATGATAAGCAAATATGAATACTTCAAAATTATCTTACTTTCCCCGCCCTCTTCAATTATTATCAATGCTTAGAAGCATATGAACATGACTATTTTTGCGCGATGGCATTTGTCAAACACATTCCGAATTCCCGAATTTACGTTGATTCATTATTATACTATTCTGTGAACGTACACATGCTGTTTCTTATTTAAAAGAGTATGATGCTTATATTTTGCAAGTTTGTATGATTTTTAAAATTTTGCACTACTAAACATAGCTTATTAAATAATTTTTGAAATGGGAAAACTCGTATTACCTACAGATAATTAAATTGTAATATACAAAAAGGATGGAGGGAAGTAGACCATTTTAATCTTTTCAGGGAAACAGTGGTTTATCGTACTTACAAACAAATCTGGCAGGTACACTGTTTTCTCAGCTTACTTACCTGAAACAAAATACACAGTTTAAATAAAACAATCCGCACACATCTATTGATACTTAATGCTATATCAGTAGAACAATTTAAAATTAACACTAATTAAACAGTACATTGATATAATAGAATTCATTAATAATATACTACATTAAAATTGATAAAAGCCCTTCAGCTCAGGTCAACTTTGCTTAAAATGAATTGTATTCTAAATGAAAGAACTTTCTCTTAGTCTTCTCAGGACACGAAGAGTATTAGATTGATGCAAATCACGCAAAGACCTCCGGATCGAAGTTAAAATCTGTTTCCAGAAATTGTATTATAAAGCAGAGAAGGAAGCGAGATTAAAATAAATATATTTTTTTGAAAAATAAAAAATGAGTAAATAGTGTATCTAGAGTTTTATTGCATTCTTTTCGTAACTTTGTCATTTCAAGTATTCAACATGAACCACAGTTTGATTTAACACTATCTGCATATTAGAAAATACCGCTCATTATTTATCACATCATTATCATCATCATCATCATCATCATCATTACTCAACGAGAACACAGCAGGAAGATTGTTTTTCTGTGAAACAAGGGTCATTATACCATTTGCTCAAGATTTTATGTCACTCTATAATTAATTGATCTCTCATTTTCAAAAGTATTCCCAGATTAACACTTTCAAAAGCATACGTAAGGTTTTATGTGTCTCTGTAACACAAACAAATCGTGCTTGTTCATGCTTATCTGCTTAGTTATAAAACCGTTACCAATTACACAAGCACAAAAGTAAATTACAGAGGGGATTAAAAGTTATATCATAATTCCATTGAATTACGAATACAAACCATTGACCTCCTTTCCTATATCGAACAAGTAATCGTCAGTTGTAGAACGCATTTTTCATAAAAGTTACAAAGAAACATTGTTTAAAGGACGTTTATCTTTTCAGTAAATTTGATGAAGTCTCTGAAGTCCTTGTGTTGTAGTATCTGAAAAAACAAAAACTAAGACACATTCATGAGTACCCTAAATTTATATTCGCGCACCGGTTTTCATACACATTTCAGTTTTTGATACGTTTCTGAGCAGGTTTTTTAAATTTTGAATCATACAATATTAATGTTATAGGTAATATAATGAACGATATCGTCTGACAAGAATTAAACATATTTATTGCTAATGGCAAACTATTGAACAACTGAACAAATTAGAAACAATATGAATGCAAGATGGAATATTCACAAAGGCAGTTATCTCTTATTCTGCGCACATGCTTTTATAAGCTTCACTTTTTACGTTTACTCGCAGACTATTTGACTTCCATGCTGAAAACAGAGGGTTAGGTTGTCCGATTGTCAACACTCTTTGCTTGAATCATGAATGCGGGAATAAAATGACAAACCCACGAGGGAAACCGTAACCCTCTTTCCTTCACACAGTTGGATAATAAGATAACCAGATTGAGACTCTGAAGACGGAACCAGCTGTAGGCCAAAACAGATAGAAGGAAGGAATCAGTCGCCAATGAGGCTCCGTCTTGATCGGTTCGTTATCACGGAGCTCCGCTGCGCTTCAGTCGCTGGTCGTGCAGTATAGCATTAGGGGAGGAACGACTCAGCAGTAATCACTGCTACTTTCTCAGTTTGTGTGTGTTGACATACCCTCATCAACTGAACAGGATACCAGTCAAGCCCTGCTAACCGTCAATAATTGCGAAAGCAATTACACCAGCGGAGAGAAGCGGAGCCTGCAGAATAACTGACTCGTCGCATTAAACGGCGAAGCAACAGACGTGCCGTCATTGCCAGTGACGTCGCTGCAGGGCATTGTACCGGGAGGTCCTACGGTTGGAGTCCCGACGGTGACAGGATTGTCAATGCTACTTAGCTAGAACAAATTCAGTCCGGAGGAGAATCCTAGCGGCCGGATGGTTTGATTAGTAGTTTTCCATGTTATATCTAATCAATATCAGGGGAGATGGATTTTTACCCTAACAAATAACCACGGTCTGCGCGCGATCTTGCCTTCATCGCCGGTGACTGTAGCCACCCCACGTAACATTAAGCAAGTTGATGACATCATTAGCAGTGACCGCCGTGGTGACTGCAGATGAATTGTGTAGCACTATCTTAGGTAATATCACGAGTGCTTTGGAAATGTGGACGATAAATTCCCGACTCGCGAAGCGAGGAGGGGATTCATCTGATAATTTCCGAAGCACGTGGGGCATTTAATAGGACTATTCCAGGAGTTAACTTGTGTCCAACAGAGATTCAAATTGCGCCAAATATTGAAAATAACTAAAAGCTACTATGTTAAAATCAAAGAGGTTCTGTTATAGTACATACGCTGTTTATTGGATACCAACATAACGATCGATGTATACCGCCTCCTAAGATAAGATGAGTCACAGTTTATGACTGGCCAATAGGGAGAAGCGGTAAGAAATATCGGATAGAGAAAACAATAAACGTTTTGAGATACACCGCCCTTATTGAAACATTATCTACAGTTAAACACTATTGTTTTTAATGTCACGAGTGGAATAGCCTCCCTCTATTCGTCTGCAGTCACCCAGAGGTCACCACAAATGATGTTCTAGACTTGCCGCTCCGCTTTTCGTCAGCCAAGGGTGTTTGCTCTTCAGCTTCGATACAGAGACGAAACCATCGTCTGTGTTAACATTCACTGTTACATCACCGTACACATTATTTTGTCTTTCGTGAATGCGAATGGGTATGTCCCCCTTCTGCATTCAAAAATTCAATTACACAACGTTGTCTTCTACTAGCATTGATGTCGGCCATTTTGTAATCGACTGCTGTGCTGCCACATGTTGACGCAGAAAGTTGGTACTGCAGTAGATTGTAGAAGTAGTTTCAATGAATGGTTACAAAATTCAATTTTTTCCTTAACTAATTTTATTTAAGTAGAAAAATAGGAGGCTTTACTTTTTGACTGACTCTCGTATATGTAGCACGAATCCCAAAATTGAGCTAGATAAAATAACACAGATTGCCAATGGCACAGAAATATACTCTCCAGGAACATCACTCACAATATATGTACATAAAACTCACAGAATACCAGACAGAAGAAAAAAATTAAGCTAAACCCAAACAGAACTACAGCTGAAATATTCACACTCAGACTATATCCAAACAGCACATCATACTTATCTATCCACCAGTTTCTATTCAAATGAACCCTGATTAGAGGTGACCGTTCTGTTTTCTCAACAGAAATGCTAGAAGTACGTATTAGATGTAGTTAATGAGTCAATAAACATGTGTAGAATTAAATAATATGTATAATATGTACTGAGATATGTACTCTTCATCAAAATAAAACCAAATAACTAAAATGAAGGACACTATTAGGCAATAACAAGAGAGATCCTGGGGCGAGGGCGCACTTAATATGGCCCTCCACTGGGCCAGCAATCCACTGGGTCAGAATAGCTATCCCATCTGAAGTGCGCAGCATTCTGCTCAGTTCTCGCCTGCATGGGACGTATGGAGATCTGTCTTGCCTGTATAGTACTTTTTTTGCGCTCTCTGCCCTCAACAAAATAATATTCGCGAGGTAGGCGTCGACCTTTGCTACAGTAGAGGAAGTTACCGGGTGAACCTAGCCAACCTCTTCTCACTTTAAACTCTTAGTAAAACCCTTTAAAACATAAGGACAAATAGCAATGAAACGTTGGGCTGTGTCAACAGGTCACAGAAGTTATGATTTAAGAAGTATTGACCATGTGGATCCTAACTATTAGAAAAAATAAAATAAAACTCAGCTATATCACAAGTTAATGTATAATGTGGATCCTAACTTTTAGTCAAAATAAATGCATTGATTTGTTTAGGTTTAAGAATACAATATAAAGTATTATTTTATTATAAAAATATCCATTGTATTAATTTGTAACTTGTTTTGGTCAATGAATTTGAAGTGGTGAATGAATTTGTTGTGTCGAGGAAATTTCAATTATCTCCCCCCCGTGGATACGCGCCTGCAATTGTACACACGTTGCAACAAAGTAAACAATTTACAGACGTCTTCAAATTTGTAGACTAAAGCACGGCTTAGAAAAGTCCATGATATAACTGGAGAGAAACGCTGTTAAGTAAGATGTCTGGCAGATTGCACATTATCCAATGGACAATGAAACAATATCAATACAAAAAAATTCTTAAGGGGGAAATTTTTCTCCAAATCTAAGTGGTTCCCTAAAGAAGATAGTATTTTTAGGCATGATGAAGCATAGTGCCATAAAGACAAAAAATTGCCTTCAAGAATTTGGAAGAAAGGCAGTTGAAAGTGTTACCATGGCCCAGGAATATCTCTGACTTGAACTCCATAGAAAATGTATGGGGTATTCCCAAGAGAAGAAAATATGCAAGAAGTCGTGCACAAACTAGTGGACATTTGGTACCGCGACAATGAAATAAAAAACTCTGGTAAAAAGTTGGTAAACATTATGTCAAAACGGATAAAGTTGTTGATTAAGAACAAAGGCACGGACACTGAAAGTAAGTATTACATGTATGACTGTAACATGTACACGAATGTAAACGTGTGATGTATGCAAATCTTTCACGAAACATTTATCTAATAATATGAACGCGTCTGTAATTTATTTATTGTTGATTAAGAAGTTAAGATTTCGAGACAACGCTCCCCGCGATCGTTGAAGAGGTGACCCGGTGACACGGAAGCATCCGGCGGCGGCTTCGGCAGCGGCAGCGGCGCGAGCGCCACCGTATCGATCAGACAAGGCAGAGGGCCACGCCGCCGCCGCCGAGACCAGGTACCGCCACCACCCTTCCGCCCCCCACCCCCACCCCGCGCGGCGGCGTCCTACGCAGTGGTCCAGCAATCAATACCCGCGCGGGGTAGGAGCTGCGCGCCCAGCGCACGGACGCCGGGCCGGCCTGGGCGGCGCGATGGAGGGTAGGTCACAGCGCCCAGCGCGGACTTCTGCTCACCCGTTCCACACCGGATGAGGCGGCCCGGGATAACGACTGCAACCTCTGGAGGGCATGGGGTTGGAGTCCAGATTTGAACACTACCATCACAGCGGAACCGCTGTCTGGAGGGGCCTTCTTCTCTGACCGGTACTTTTCCGCAGTTTTTCCGATCCGTATCAGGTGAATGCTGGAGCAGTGACCTAACAAACGGGCCACGGACCGTGCGCAACCTTTCTTTTTCCTTCCTTGTCCTATCCTCCCCCCCCTCGTCACACCAACGCACTACAGTATCACACACGTCCGGATACTGATAGAGAGCTTCGAGCTTGTTCCGCTCAGGCGGTGTCTCACTGGCGGATATACGACTACCTGGATGGGGAAAATCCTGCAAGACAACATGAAGGCCGGTGCCGTATTGCGCGAACCAGAAGAGGAAGAACACCGTCATCTTCCTGGATATAACATTCACTACACTAACGGGACTAACGACCACAGCAGATGATGCGTCGGGAAACAGAATAATCATGTCAATTTCCCTTCCAAAATTTCCGTAGCGCGTCAGGGGACATATTTAAAACCCAGGAATAGTATTTTAGTTCGTTCTTGGTGTTGAAATAGTACTTAAATAATACCCCATGTTTTTTAAACGTCACGAAAAGTACGTCAGTTGTTGTAATTGAAAACCGAAAAATCTTCTTCAATTGGATATTTCGAAATATGCAATAACTTAAAACAGTACAGAAAAATGTCGAATGAGCATGCATTTGCACTGTTATGCACACATTTGCCATGTTGCACTGTTTGCTAATTTACACACTGTAAATCCCCTAATAATACGAACAATCAAGAATAAATGTGAACGAATAATAATCTAGGAGCAAAAGGTCGAATGGGGTTTTGCTTCCGTAGCAAACTCGTGGATAATGAAGATTGCTGGGTTTGAAAGTAACTTCCTCAAATTTCGAACCACGTGGATTGTATATTCGAAAGTAGCCCTCTCATATTTGAAATATATATGTAGTGGTGAAATATATTTGCGTTTTCTTCTTTCATAATATTCAGACGTGTGTTACACCCTCATATTCGGTATTTGGCAGATAATTCTTACCAACTACTCATTTTCGTCAATCGTCGCAGCAGTGACATTTGCGTCACCCAGCACAGGAGCGTCTCATTCACCCACTGGGTGGACTGCAGCCCTACCAGTCGATTGTTCGGAAGGGCATTATGACGCTTCACAAAATATAGAGGTAAAAACTCAGCAAGCCAAAACTAAACTAATTCAACTCCGACCCTTACTTAATCAACACAATCAACTCTCCAAATCCAATGCTCTATTACTCTACAAAACAATAATCCGGCCGACATTTCTCTATGCTTGTCCCATCTGGAACAATGCTGCTAATTCTAACCTAAACAAAATACAAGTTATCCAAAATAAATTTTTAAGGATAATTACAAAAGCACCATGGTACATCAGCAAGAATCAATTACACAATTATTTAAATATAAACAAAATAAAAAAACGAAATAGCCTATCTCGCACACAACCTTTGCACTAACCTTCCCTTAATTCAAGCAATATCCTTCTATAAACTAGGCAAAGCCCCCAATTATCAAACGAGTTAACAACAGATATCCCTCCATTCATTTGATAAAAATTCGCAAACTTGAATAATACTAATCTGAGGTGCTTCCTGCTTCTCTCCCCAGTATATTGTTTTATATAATTGAAATTTATAATTTTAAGTTATTATAAGATAGGTTAAGACACGCAAACATTAATATGTAAACTGAACAATGTAATGTTCTACCAAAAATAAAATTACAAAAAAAAAAAAAAAATGACGCTTCACAACTCCTAGCTGTAATTATCTGCGCCATGCTGCATATTATGCGTCCTGTTCTTTGATTGTGCCTGGCGCAGCCGTCTCAGTCGAGGGGATATTCTCACTCTTCGTAGTTTTGATGTTGGAGTGTGGCTGAGGCTGCAGATGTAGATACGATTCTTTACACACTTGAACCCGATGTACACAATTCCATTTGACGACTGATTTTGGGAGTTTTAGCGAAAGCACGCATGCGCAAAGGGGCTCTGACAGTCTTAGAAAACGCTGTGCGCCTGTTCGGTAAAACTCCGGAACCGTTCGTGAAAAAGAGGTATGTAAATCGTGTCTTAGATATTTTATACGACATCCTCGCTCACGCAACCACCTAGTTACTTTCACCCTATTACTTGACATTTCATGTTTCAAATACAGTTATAGTGTTTGCACTACAATACACACTTGAACAAAAAAGGATTTTTGAAGCTCTCTGCACTGATAAAATGACTCACTCGTGCTTTACAAATTCATTGAAAGAGTGCAGTTGTATCAATGTTGCATCAATACATTTCATATGCGAACTGGAAAATGTAAATATTTCCTGACAAACAATCTTTTATCAATTATGTATCTTTTGCCACAAATAATCGATATGTGATAACATTGAGTGAGTTATCATTACAAGAAGAAATATTAAACATTTTACGTGAAAAAATACTCTCATTTCTACAACAGTGAAATATTCATTAAGTTACACTCTACCTTTTCTGTCATTTGTAATTGTCACACTAGTTTCCTCTGCGCAGTAGAATATTTAAACGGTATGATGGTGTAACTAACTTCGTAGCATTTGGCAGCAAAGAGAGCTTTCTGAATGCGCAACGAAAAAAAAATTGAAGTTGCATCCAAAGTAATGAATCTTAGGAGCTTCTGGCAGAGCTCGCGGTCTTACATCAGCCGTCTTTACGAGAACTGCAGTGTGACGCTTCGACCAGTCTGCACGCTGACTGCGCGTGCACAGCAGTGCACAGTGGGTAGATTCCCCACTTGCGGCTACATTCCCCACTTGCGGCTACATTCCCCACTTGCGGCTACATTCCCCACTTGCGGCTACATTCCCCACTTGCGGCTACATTCCCCACTTGCGGCTACATTCCCCACTTGCCCACTACAGTGCGTCTGCCCGGGTGGTGCTAGGATCGAATCCCGACAGTGGCAGGATTTTCGACCCTAGGTACACAGATAGGTCGGATTCAGCTGTCTTGAGATGATTTCTAGCGACCAGCTTCTCTGATCGGTAGGTTTTTTTATGATTTCACCGGTCAATACCAGGCAAATGATGGAGCAGTACCCTATCAAACGGGCCACGGACCGCGCACGATATTTCCTTCGTATTCCCTGTCTTATTATCACCCCTTTGTCACTCACACTTACACTTGCCTGGTTGGGGAGAAGCTAGCCGACGGGCAGGTCGGCACCGAGTCTCACCACCAGCGAGGAATCACCACGGCCACCTCCCGAGGTAAAAACATGTTCTACTCTTCTATGACTAATGACCTTAGGAGTTGACACGCCCGGAATCATTAATCAATTAACATGCTTCACATATTTTACTCGATTGTCTTGCTTGAGATATTTTACTTGGTTGACATGCTTGAGATATTTTACTTGGTCGACATGCTTGAGATATCGATGGATAATGATTGAGAATTTTAATGTTACTTATTCGGTAATATGCAATATAATTTTTTGTGGTTTTCTTTTAGATGTCTGGCTCTTCCTTGTGCGCCCACTCTGTTATGTGCGCTCATGTCGTTAACTCTTGGGATGTCAAAATCACATAGAAATTCCTACTATTTTACATTAAATTCACTATCGCATATTTCTAGAAATCTAGTCGTGAGGCCATCTGTTTGCGATCTGCTGATAAACGTTTAGCAATATTGTAATGTTTAGCCAAGCACATTACCGGTTCAATGATGCAACATACAGTACAGAGCTGGTCGTTAATGTGAGGGATAGAGTATGATATTATATTAATTTTTAAATAATGATCTAAAAAGAGCAATATCGTCGCACGAAGCAAGTTAGTACACTATATTTAACACAAAAAATCTGCCCATCTAGATGGCCGAGATCGCTAAGGCAATAGAGCCGTAGCGATCTCGGTCCGAAGGATCGCGGTTCGTCCGCATCGGGCATGGTTATATTCTGTTCCTTTCACCCCCTATCATCACATCGTGTCACCCTCAGTTACCATAACGTTACACGCAACAGTGGTCGCAAACGACCTAGAAGTTGATGAGACCTTAAATAACAAAAAATAAAATAGAATAATCTGTATTAAAAATAGAGAAAATAAAACAAATTCTATTTAAAATCTCATTCATCATCTCTTAAATATTATTCCTGTTAGCTGAGATTGGCTAATTTAAAAATTCATTAATATGTGAAATAAGCGACGAACATGGAATTATAAAGAAGGAAACTAAGTATTATATAAGAGTAATTATGCGTGTTGCAGGGTAAGAAGTTTTTTGCTGAGAAAATGTCGATTGTCACGTTATCGCGTGGGCATAGTGTGAGGGGAGACAAGGTAGGCACTACCTACCCAAAGACAGGATTAATACGTAGAATATGAAATAATTATTTCAATAGATGTTCTTGAATTGTAAGACTAGGAACGTAGATTCCTGCGTGATGACCCAGCTAGAATACCGGAAAAACTAGTATCTCAAGGTGATTCCTCAAGATAGTTCCAGTTCCAGTGCCTTCGATTTTTAATTAGATTCAAGGCTCAATTCAAGGTTTAAGGAAACGAGACGGCGAACGAGAAACCAAAATGGGCGCCTTCGTGAGTAAGAAGCACGTCACTTCAACGCCTGGGTTAGATATATCTATTGACGCTCGGCGGGTATAATGGAGACAGTACATAGGGGTGCGTCACTGAGATTGGCTGTGTGTGAGGCCGCGCGTGTGTGTAGAGCTAAATGTTGTTGCCTCGTGAGTACTACCGTGAGTCAAGGGGAGGGGAGAGTGGTAAAGCAATGATACATTTTGTTATTTAATATTTTGTTGCAATATATTAATACATTACTTCACTTAATTAATTTTCATTGTACACGATTTTTAGGGTACTGAATTGACGCATTAATCACAACGAGAAAGCATTGCTGGAAGTTTTCACAATTATTTTATAATCATAATATGACTGTATAAATACATAACCAGTACACAAATAACTAAAATTCATTCAATCCTTACATTTTAACTTAAATCTTTGAAAATTCATAGTGCATTATATTATTATTATTATTATTATTATTATTATTATTATTATTATTGGTAGACAATACCTCGTCTGTTACACCTGTTAACTATGATCATGAGAAGAACAGCACTTCAAAAACTTTCAGCTCTAAGTGCTGCTGTTTGCCCATTTGGCCTTGTCACGCTACGCCACTGGTAACAGTAGTAACACCGTCAGCGAAACTGCATTCTGTCCTAAGAAGAAATGCTCCGATTTACTAATTTTCACTTAGTGTATGGAATCTGGAGTCAGTGAAAAATCTGAAAATTAGCCTATGATTGTTATTGCCTTCATCAATACCCATGTCGCTTCTTCCTTCTTTCGCCGCTAAGGGTCCAAGAAACAGGTGGACTAGGAATATTCATCGAACAAGTTGAAATAGATGAGCAAGAAATGCATGAGCATACTTGTTGATCTATTTGTGGAGAAGGCAGGTGATATTTTTTCCAGCTAAAATGACTTACTAATATTCCTTGGCTTTGAACTATCTGTAATGCAAACAAAGTCCTACAATCTGTGTAGAGCGTAAGCCAGGTGGGAAAATAACAATTGGTAAGTGGGAAACGTGCATGAGAACAACATTTTCCTCAGTTAGATGGACAAATGGTTCTTATGTAATTTTGCTGAGATGCTGACACCGACACAGAGGGTGACAGCAACCTTATGAGTGCCGGGCGATTTCATCTGCCACTTCGCGCCGCCTCTCGAAGGCAATTGGCTTTGAGTGACCTCTTCTCGTGCGCACGTTCTTCGCCTGGCACGGAGGACCCGGCTCCTCTCCGCCCCGCCCCCGCTCTCTCCGGCCCGCCCCGCCCCGCTCCTCTCGCGCCCGCCCCCGCTCCGCTCCTCTCGCGCCCCGCCCCGCTCCGCTCCTCTCCGCCCCGCCCCGCTCCGCTCCTCTCCGCCTCCGCCCCGCTCCTCTCCGCCCCGCCCCGCTCCTCTTCCGCCCGCCCCGCTCCTCTCCGCCCCGCCCCGCCCCTCTCCGCCCCGCTCCTCACCGGCCCCGCTCCTCACCGCCCCGCTCCTCACCGCCCCGCTCCTCACCGCCCCGCTCCTCACCGCCCCGCCTCCTCACCGCCCCGCGCCTCACCGCCCCGCTCCTCACCGCCCCGCCTCCTCACCGCCCCGCTCCTCACCGCCCCGCTCCTCACGCCCCGCCTCCTTCACGCCCCGCTCCTCACCGCTTCGGCCACCGCCTCTGCGGTTTCTAGTCTCGTCCACCTCGCCAAGCCCTGCGCCGCCCAGCACCTTCCCATCCCTTCTTGTCTCGTCCTATTTACCCTCCCCGCTCCGCACTTTTCCGCCCCGCCTCGTCCTGCCCCGCTCCACCGTTCCCCGCCCATGTCGCAATCACCCTGCCTCAGTCCACATCACCCCGCCCTGCTCCGCTCCATCTCGCCCATTCCTCCTTCTCCAGCCGGTATCCGTCACTGCGTACCCACCTTCTTACCATTACGAACAGCGTGTGCATAACTCATTATAATGACCCTTGCACGCTGTGAGCATTGATATGGGTCGTAGCTCACTGCCTCGTATAAACAGCAGGGCTTTAAGATTATATTTAAGGATAAATATGATTTACTATTGTAGTAAATCACTATCTACAATAGAGATATTTGCATTGACTTGGGGAACTATTAAATTAAGTTCTTTCATTTCATTCCTTACATTACAGAATTAAATATGCCAAAAAATTCAATTTATCATCCTCTGATCGGGAGGGTTTATGGTTCGAGCTCCAACGGTGATAGGATTATACACACTAGCTAGGTATGTTGAATTCAGTCGCTGTCTGGATAATTTTAGCGGCCGGCTGCCCTGGTCAGTAGTTTCCTGTGATTTCTCCGATCAACACCAAGCGAATATATATAAGGGCCGTTTGTAAGGGCAATATATATATATGGGGAGGATCGGAGGACATATTAAAGAGGACGACATAAAGTCTTATCGAATTGTTTTTCAGATTAGAGAGCAGGGTTTAGAGATGCACGATTATTGCACTATTTATTTTGTTCTCAACACCATGTGTACTAACCTTAAAGATCTTAGAAAAGACATTAAAAACTATAATGATGACGTAGTATTTAGAAAGTTAGAACTCGAAAGCTTCCCATATTTTCGTTTAGAGGATCCTCAAAAAGCTTTTCCCCCACAGAAATCTCAAATCTCCAATTTTCGGACCGATTCACGTACGTTTTCTGTATACTACACAAAAAACGCGGAAAAGAAAAAAACCCATTCAGAATACATTTCTACGCGCACGTCTGAGCATTTCTTAGTCAGTGCAACGTGTGACCCGTTTCTTGTCGCGGCTCCGCGTCGTAAATTGCAGGTGAGGTGGGGCGGAGCGGGGCTCGGCGGCGGGGGCGATGTTTGCACAGAGCAAACAAGGCCCGGCAGAGCGGAGCGGCGACGGAGCGAAGCGGAGCGGAGAGGCACGGTCCGCCACCTCCCACGTCCACGCCGGCCGCCGCGGTGATCAAGAGCGCGTGCGTGTCAGCCCGCAAACATATTATTGTACAAGGTACAGAAAAACATGGATGACCGGTCATGCGCGATGGTTTTGTGAATGTTTCCCAAGTTGCCAATTGATGCATCGCTACATTATTTGGAGTATCACGTACCGTGTAAAATTGCATGGGCAGTTAAGCAATGTTGCCAGTTAATTTTAATCTAAATAAATAAAATACGCATCCTTGAAATGCGTGCGCAGATGTTACTTTTCATCCATACGTCGCAGACTTTTATTTCACTGTTTTTGCTTAATAAATTAAATAATGTAAGAATTGCTAATAATTCTTCTCTCTAAATAAATGAGGAGAAGGGTACTTCATTCAATTGTATGATTGGCGTTAATACTGGTGTAAAGGATAGGTATTTTGTTTACCAATGCTAACGACAATCGTAGTATAGATTTTTCTTGAAAACCCTCAGCAGCTCGTACGGTACATTTAAAGTACACTCAATGCCATTGACATGGTTTACGAAATATGATTGAATAAAAAATAATACATCATAAACAATAAAAGATAATTCCTTTCAGCTTTGGTGCCCCCACCGTGGAGTCTGAGAGAACGCATCCTCGAATATTAAAAAAAAAAAAAATTGAGTCATAGATGTCAAAACAAGACATCTTGCTTCAGTCATTGATTACGTGTTTCAAGGAGAATCAACGGTTATAGTTTTTGCTATATTCACGGAGGTGGCGGTGTTCCTGAGGTGCCTACCTACAGCTCAGAAGTTTCCCGCCTCCAGGCGCCTTTGCTACTGGGGCAAGCCACCAGCCAGCGGTCTCCGGACATAAGTGTTTATAGTCTTAAGGGGAGTACCTGCTCAGCTAGCACATTGTTGCTGTCTATGTTGCGACTCCAACCGGTAGGACCTAGAATTCGAATCCCGCAATCGACGGACCGTCGATATTTGCAAAATGGTGCTTATTTGTAATTTAAGTGAAAGAGGACCAGTGACTTATAACCGACCCAGTTCACCATAACCGACAGTTTACTATAACCGGGGTCGACTCTAACAATAAACTAACAAATAAAAATAGTTTAAAATAAGAATAAATGTAAAATTATTTGCAAAAACACGAGTCGGCGGGACCCTACATCTACTTCCCCCTTCCTCCCAGGAAAAGCCCGGTTGTGCGGCTGCGTGGCGGCCGGCGCGCTGCGCTCTCCGGCTGGCTGCCGCTGTAAGCAGCCTGCGCGCTCGCCGTGACGGCCAGGCGGCACGCGTGGGAGGCGGAGCGCCCTGCAGCCGCTTTGTTCGCGCCTCCGCCCGCAATGCAAATCGCCCAGCGCCACCAACCGGCCCGCCCCAACGCACCGACGCGCAGATCTTTTCTTTTTTTCTCGATAAGCAGCTAAAGCTTGTGGATAAATAGAATACCGATGCATGGGTATTTAATTTGTTTACGTATTTGTATAAGGAATACGGGTGCAGCGTGCATATTTAATTTGTTTACATATTTGTATAAGGAATACGGGTGCAGCATGAGTATTGAATTTGTTTAAATATTTGTATAAGGAATACGGGTACAGCATGAATATTTAATTTGTTTACATAATTGTATAAGGAATACGGGTGCAGCAGGAGTATTTAATTTGCTTACGTATTTGTTTAAAGGAATAAGTGTGCAGCATGGATATTTAATTTATTTACGTATTTGTCTCATGAAATAGGATGGAACATAGGTGCTTTAATTCGATAGAAAGTCTTCAGAAGTAGTTGCGCGAGCGAAATGGGACGAGAGAATCACTGTACTATGTATTATGGTGACAAAAGTATTTGACATTTTGTATGAATGTTTAATATTAAACACAGAGGACAAAGGCCGGACATTAGTCTTTGATTTAAAAAAGCGAACCATAAGGTTCAATTTTTCCTAACAAATTGCCAAGTTATTGCTAAACTAAATTAACAGATGTAACATTACTAACTTTACCACCCAGTTCGCAGAGAATTTTCAAATTTATTCTGTTGCATAAGTTCCTTGGCACAAGCAAAACTCTACATATATTTTCCAAACATGTATTTTTGCTTATATTTTGGAGAAATGAAAAGTAGCGTTTCGAAAAAAAATGTTTATATAAAAGTTGTAGTAAATTTTATCCACTTTAAAATTGAATTGAATCATTTTTCTATTAGACTTAAGGTTAACGAGTTACAGAGAAAAACTCGAAAAAAGTCAGAAACATACCGGATTTTGCGCCTCCCGGGGTTAGCTAGCACTAGGAAGACAAAAAATTATGTTTTTGAACTAGTGATTGGGTACATTCAACATACTCAAACAAACACTTTTTTATTTACTCCTTTTCCTGAAAAAATGTACCAACCAACTTTATCAAATAGGCAGAAGAATGTCGTTATTGTTCTTTGATGGACATACTATTTTACCACACCGCATGGAAGCACGCGAAGACTCGGCAGTGGTTGTCAGCATTGTGATATGACAGAAACTGGTTTAGACTGGAGTATGGGATTTTGCTTCACGACCTTGGCCGACAGCAGAAACGCAATTGTTTTCTGCTACACTGGTGAAATTTGGTTGGGAAGTGCTTATGCAAACCCTCCCCCATTCATCGTCGCGCGATTTTCACGTGTTCTTAGGCAGAAACGTGACTTCCAATGCAAACGATTCGCAATGAACGATGATGTGCAGGATACAGAACAATAGTTCAAAACCGACGCAAGAGCATCAACATTCATGTTCAATGTCTTTCCTAAGCACGACTGTGACTGGGAATAATTAAGTTCAGTTTTAGAATTTCATTACTGTTCTCATTTTGGTATCTGAACGATTTTAGAACTAAAAACAGATCGATGTTCACATTTTTGTAAAAGCAAAATGAAATTATTTGCAATGTTCCCGCATCCCAGAGCAGATTTCTAAATTTATTATCATATATGAGGAGCAGATCAAAACATTTTGCTACATCGAATGAAATTGTATAATGTTGCTTATATTGTCTATCGTTACGTGTATTTAAATTGTATATTAAATACTGTTGCTTTCAGTTATTGACCATTTGTACGGTAGCACGCCTAATTGTCAAACAAACGAGTGACAGATCGTAAAACCAACACTTCTCTTTTGCACTTGGTGTTATGTGATGTTAGTTTTTTCAGACACCAATTACATTGCCGACTTAATCACATTTCATGTTTCTTGCAAATGGCATTGGGTGTTTCTCAAGATTGCAGAGTTTCTCTTCTATAATTAATGGTAGATTTATCCTGCGTATCTGCATACATACTAACAAAAAAGTAACGACACAATGGAAGTTCTCACTGTCCAATAGAAAATTCTGTGGTACTGCAGTAAATGTCACCTTGGTAAAAGCTACCCTTTTTACCATTTACATCTTGAAATGGCAGAAAGAAAAGGCACCCTGGAGTAGACTCTTGGAACAAAAATGTCAGGCGCACCATACTTTCAATGTGAACGTCCTGGTCCTTCTGCAGTGCCAAACCTAATTTGACTGCGGCACAAAGTGCGAAATGAAATAAATGGAACGAGATCATTTGATTGGAATAGAAATGAATAATTTAACATGTAAATTTAATCAATTTAGAATACATTTTCTTACAACTTCATACATTTTCCCGAATATATAATTAAAGAAATTTTATAACAGACAATTTCTCCTAAATAAAACAAATATTCTTCTGTAATGGTAATTTTGACAGAAAAATGTATACCATGTGTTGTACAATTAACAATCAGTTACATATTATAATTCTAAGAAAGGCAAGAAAAGTTCTAACGTAGTCAAGGCTGTATATTAGAAACGTTGATGTTGGATTATACGAAATGAGTAGTTTTCGCGTAATTTCTGCTTGAATTTAACGCAATTTACAGAAAAAATTCTCAAATGCGGGTCCAATTTTTTCCTTTAATTTTTTAAACAGCTAGAGCAAAAAGACGCTTGAAAGTGACGCAAGTCTCATTTTCGTTAAACTCTGCATTTTTGAAAATTTCGAAAAGTTAGAAATAATGTTTTCGGCGTTTAAACGGATATCCCTGATATTTAGAAAATTGCACAAGTGTAATTTTTTTGGAACATTTAACTCTATGAACTTTCGAAAAAAGCAAAATTTAGAATTAATGCGAGAATGAATGTACGGTAGTAGCACCACTTGTTTCTGAATTAAATCATGAGTTTGATTCGTATAAGGTCAGGAGTCCGGCGAAAGGCAAGGATACTTTCACGATGATGATGTCGTGTGACGTAATTGGCTTCTCATAACAATACATACCACACTAAACCATTATAATAATTCATCTCTCATATTAGAGACCGGAGATATATACTACACTAAAATCTATGAAATATACTATACTCAATGATGCAGTGAAAACTTCGGAAATATGCAATAAAATATGCCCTGTAAATTATATTATTAATCCATCAGAACACTGTTTTTCCAAATTTGTCACACATACTACGTTCATACGGAAATTTACGCTGCTTAATGAAATTTAGAAAGTAGTATCCGTGAGAAGAATTAGTTTCTACAATATTTCGACTTCTGTCGATAAATTAATTTAACAATGTGCTTATGAACCACGTTTGAACACAATTACGAGAACCCCTTGTCAGTCACTTTTGTACTACAAGTTCGTACTCGTATTAAAAGGAAAGATCCTTTTCTGTTCGTATCCTGTTTCGCTCACATTTGAAGGGGAAGCCCCTCTATAACATGCAGGAGTTCACGTGTTAGTTCTTCTGTGTTACCGATTTTGAAGATGGATTCGACGGTACGTAAAACTCAGAACGACAGTGATTTTCCTGTTGAATATCGTAATTCAGGTCAGTAAATTTATAATAGCTACATTGAATCACGTAAAAAATCGTTACAAATGTTAAAATTAAACTCATGAAAATAAATGTGAGAATCGGTACACGTTTTCAAGCTAAATACGGAGAACAATAAGTAAATTGCAAACATATTATGATTATTAAGATAATAGGTGAAATATGAAAAAGAATCATCATACAATTATCTATAAATAATAGAAAATATGTAGTTCTCATTTTGTGAGCATATGAATTATGAATATAGAGAAGGTATGTGCATTTGCATTGAAAACCGGTCCCAGTTCATCATTCTCTTGTCACAATCAATACTACTTTTATCCTTTCAGTGAAGACAACGGCAACTGATCACATGCCCAGAAACGGGGAAAACATAAGGTTTTCGCTCTTCAATCCTCAGAAATGCATAGACATTACTGCAACACTTATCAAATAACTTTTTCGTTCCAAATCGGAAAGACGCATCTTTTCCAAAACAAGATCTCTGGTGCGAGGTGTCCCAAAGGTGGAGAAACCCCTTCCTGTCGGTGGCGCGACTTTGAAGGGCAGTCACCTGCTGGGGTCTGCGATAGCGCTATCGATTTCGAGGGCGGGGGTTGGAGGGTGGGGAGAGGGCAACGATCTCTGGGGCGCACCGCACACTGGGCCAGAGGCAGGCCGAACGCAGCCGCCGTCCAGGTTGGCATCGAAATGTCGGTACAAACCCAGTTCCAATGGTTCGGGACATTAGCTCGTACAGAGGACGGTAGTAAAAGTTCGCACATCTTATCACTAGTGTAAAGCGGCGGGATATTTCCCGGGGTGTGGTTTGTCACACTGAAAGTTCGCCTGTGGCACGGCGGAAAACTCAATTGTGATTTAAACAAGCGAGAACCCTTGTCCGCATCTCTTTAAGAAGATCACTAATATCGACATGTGTAGACGACAACGAAGTACAGAATGTTCCCAAAATAACGTTTCGAATGCGTAAGTATTATCGGAAAATTAAATACACTTTGAAATGCCCTAAATAATCAGGGAATTTCTCGAAAATTCTCGACATTTTTCGAAACAGAGTCTGAAAATTGAGATTTGGTGGTCTGGAAACTCGCTTCCAAACCCGTTTGGCGGTTCCACTTCGAATCGAAAAATCTTCAGTGTGTCATCACATACAAAGGATCCGGGAGTCTGGAAACAGTAATTACTCTAACAAATATCATCCTAATGTGATATCGTAACTGATCAGCCATGAAACGTCACAAATTCCCAATGACTGATTGGGAGACCACTGTTCGGTTCTTAGTCAAAATGCAGTTCGATGCGTTAGATGAAATTCGAAAATGGCAACGCGGCCAACTCGGAGGGAACGTTTCAGAGTATATGCATTAATGATTTCCCTATAACAACGACAACAAAAATTGTGTCAAACGTAGGTGGTATCGTAGCCCAGAACGTATCAGTGCCCCAGAACTCAGAACTGAAGGTTGAGGTTAGTTGGCTTCTATTACGCCCCATCTGAATATCATCCTATTCATTAGAAGAAGGTGGTAATGTAGTACCTAGTGACACGTCACTAGTAACCGGGTGCCACAATCTCTCTCCATCGCCGAGCCTTCGCTGTCCTGGTGCGAAGCCCCCGCGGTTCCGCTGGAAATCCGCGGAGTTTTCCCCTCGCTTCTTCCGCCCCCTGACGGACTAAAATGTGCTTCCCCACGACTCGGACACACTCCAGGATCGTTGGAGCCACTCCTTTGCCCACTCTCTGCACCTAATCAACAGCGCTGTTCTGAGAAATAACAAGTGTTATCAGGCGATGTTTATGTGTACGCGAGGAATTTGTTCACAGTAGAGGAAGTACGTCAAATTGTTACACATGACGTATCTGCTACATCACGTGCCTTGCACACCTTGTTTAGGATACAGAAAAAGCGGCCCAAAAGCACCGCGGGGAAGTACGTAAGCTTTTGAAGGGGCTTCCCAGTCTGCGAAGACTCGGTGAGCTAGAAAGAGCTCTGCGGGCATTGGCGGATCCAGGGGTGGGTGGGCACGGGGGCCATGTCGTCCCCCAAAAGGCCTAGAGTTTATCTTACTTTATTCGGGAAAATTAATTTAAATATTAATTTATGTTCGAATTAAGTAATTGTTTCAACAATAATACCGTAGAGTATCATCTACAGTACATAAATAAAACAAATTGATGATTGGCAGAATCTGCCTGTCTAAGGGGCCCTGTGTCTTTTAAATTGAAGGTCTTGTGGCTGTAACATACGCCACACTAGCTTAAGCAAATCACCACTTTTCGAAAATGTTTATACCTCGATGTTGGTGAAAGTGTAGAGTAATTTGCCACTAAATATGCCTTGTTCGTGAAGGACTTCTGGCAGTGTCGGATTGAGACACACTTCGAACAAAATAGAGATATTAACATTTTGGAACACAGTACTCTTGCTGTCGCCGGTGTGGCTTATACCTTTGATTGTACTACCCCACGTCCTTTGAAAACACTGAAACATAGTTTATCTTTAAAAGCGTAACTAGCATTATGATCGTCACCACCACCATTATCGACACCATCATCACAACAATCACCGCCATCACCACAATTACAATCATCTTCTCCTTTTTAATGGAATTTAAAACAAGGAGGGGATTTTCAATTCGGCCAGTAAGCATGTTGTGGCAATTTTGGAACTGATGGCAATTTACCATCGGAGAACTAACGATTTATATTCCAGTAATGGATTTTTTGTAGGTTCGTTCAGCAGCGCTAGTGACCAGTAGTAAAACATAGGCTCATCACAATGCCATATAGTATCGAATAGAGGTATTACTAGAAATATTTTGAAGTCTTATCTATGTGAAGTTTTTTTTCGTATAATACCTGAATGCACGGAAGGATAGAAATTACAATATTATGATTCGAGTATTACGTATATCACGAGTATAACATGTGGTGGCTACCACAAGTTGTTTAAATATAAATGTAATTCAGTTAATTACATATTATACAGCCAGACATGTTTCGGGAACTTTTCCCCTTCATCAGTAGCACTACTCACGTCCAAGTAACATGAAATAAACACGTCTTTATACGCACATTATTTCTCTTAACTCTCTCACTCTCATAACATGGCGCCGATGTGCTTCGATTTTTTTCTCTTGTCTTAAACGTATTTAATCCATACTGCTTGGCAGCCGCTGTATGTAGTGACAGTGATGACGGGGAAACAAATTTGGATGAATGTCATACAATTAAATATAATTTTAAAAATGTGTGGTTGCAACGTCATTTATCCTTGTCAATTGCGTAACCATTACACATCCCACGACAAAGTATGTGCAGTTGAAGCAACACAAGTTTTAAAGTGAACGTACCGGGAAAAAAAGAGCAGCCGAAATAACTCCTTGAATTCGGGAGTGCGTCTTTCGTGTTCGATGCATGCGTGTCTTCTGCATCTTGGGCCAAGCGTGCGGCGGCGCTGCGGTGCCGTTTCCACCAGTGCACGCCGTCCACCCGTGCGGCCACACCCCTCTGCTTTGCACGACGAGGCACGCGTGTACGCGTGTCGCGCTGGCCTGCCACGCGGCTGCATCGCGGCCGCTATCTGCGCAGGTGCTCGGACGCGAACTCGGACGCGTGCATAAAGGAGCACGTGTATAATGCCCCCGAGGGCAATTTGATACACATAATGGAGGCTCGTTGGGCGAAGTCGTGTCTCCTATATGCTATAAACTTATGGAGAAATATCAATTCTGAATGTCTCAAACTTTTTACTTGTTATAATGTTGTAATTACGTAAGTAGTATAAAGTATTATTTTTGTTGAATCTTATAAAGAAGCTAACTTACGATTTTCTCTCAACTTATTCACAAACTAAGTTTAGTAAGTTAGATGTTCTTGTGGGAATTACAAATTTCTGAAGACGTTTTGTGACAGGAAAATTAGCTGTTTGCATGGAGTTATCGGTTGTAGTATAATCTACGGTGCATTGTGCGGAGCTCTGAGCTGACATGTTCTTGCCATTAACATACCTGAAGGGATCGACTTGACACTTCAATCTAAAAAAAAATGTGCTTGACACGAAAACTGTCACGATATCTCGCTTACAACGCCAAGATACGACGAAGCCAGTAAACTTATTCGGCAAGAAGCTTCACTTCTCTTGCAGATCAAGGAGATATATGCTTTAAGGATGAAAGGAGGATAGTTGACACAGGAATTTTAAAAGTAATCGTTTTTCGTAATTTTCCATATTATCATGGTGGTTTGCGGGTGTTTGCCTTCACTCGATTATCCGCAACAGGTGAGGTACATAAATATAAAGATAATTTTAATTATGAGTACACGAGGAAATAGGTTGAAGAAAACGTGTGATAATATTACATTTCGATTAAAGACTGACAACTATAAAAATATGCAATGATAAAAGTAAATTGTGTATACGATTTATAGGCTGCAACAGTTGATGGAAATAGTACTGAGTATTATGAAATGGAATTTTATTGTTTATAAGATCAAATTCAATGAAATGTAATTGAAAGGAAGTGAAGGGACCTTTTAACAGGAAAGATAAAGGAATGGTTTAGAAAAAAAGACTTAAAATAAATGCAATGGTGTTATAGATAAGAAATAGTGTATAATAAGCATAGATAGAAAAATTATGTTATGATAGTAGAGAAAAGTGTGGTGATGTATAAAAAGTGCATAAAGAATAATAGAAAATAAGCGAGAATAAGAGATAATTATGTAGCGACGATTTATAATGATTGCATTTATTTCTTTACTAAAAAAAAACGCAAGATCATTTCAATACTTACGACATGCGACAAAGGTAGTTTGGTGAATTAAAAGTTAAAAACGTCCAATTTTTTAATGCGTTTTTTTAAAAAATAAAATGCAAAATAAACAACTTTCATGCAGGTGATGGTGGCGTAGAAAGACAGTATTAAACAGATTGACAACAGAACCGATATCGAAATTTTGCAAGTGATGAGGTGAGTGATGCCTTCTGCTCGGACACATGTTCGTATCTCAGTTGAAGACCCAGATTCTCTTGCTGAGATAATTTCTGTCAAGTTCGTTCCTGGAGTGTTTTGCCGTTGCCATTTTGCACGACATGCGAGTCTTCTAGCTGTCTCCACAAGGGTCAAATTGAATTCTGACTTAGTGCCTTTGTTTTATCGAAAGATTTGATTTTGTCGCTTTGACTTTCCAGCGATCCTTTTAACACACCTTCATCTATTTGGTTTTAGAATCCATTTGGTGGTAGAACAGATGCTACCGACTTGTTGTTTACTCCATGAAAGTCAAATTGGCGTTACCATATTTTTCCTCTCGATGCTAAATAACAGTTACGTCGCCATAGAAGCGGCTGAAATAAAATCCTGTACTCCAAATTACTCTTTTTACGCTCATTCATTCACCTGCAAACTAACAGGGAACTTAATCCTCTGGCCTATCAACGCATGAGGTGACTCGCCTTAAAAGGCCTGCGAGCAGCTGAAATCTGGCGCTATCAGCGTCGCGTGGCGACGCCCGGTAGTTTCCCTTCCGACCACGAGCTCGTGGAGCGGTGCACGAGCTGTTTCCGCGTCCGGAGACGCGACGGGCACACTACATAGCGCTGCCACGCGTGGCTGCAGTGCTGCCACGAACTCGCTTCGAGAGATGTGGAGAGACGCGAAACACTCCAGGAACAAACTTGCCCCAAATTATGTCAGCATGAGAAACTGGGGCTCCAACTGAGATATAAAAGTGTGTTCGAGCAGAAAGCACTCACTCACCTCGCCACTTGCAAACATTTCGACCTTGGTGCTGCCGACAGGCCGTTTGATTCTGTTACGCTACGCCACCGCCTGCATGTATGTTGTTTTCATTGCCTTTCGTTTAAAATAACAAAAAACAAAATTATCCTTTTTTAACTTTTAATTTATCAAACTGCCTTTGGCACATATAGTAACTATCGAAACACATCCCCATATTACATTACAGCAAAGGAATAAATACAATTATAATAAATCGTCACTTCATTATTCTCTCTTATTCTCGCTTTTTTATTATTCTTTATGCACTTTTTGTACTATATCATGACAGTTTTCCCTACTATCATACCAATTTCTCGTAAGAAAATCGGAAAAAATAGTAGAAACAAACTGATAAAGAATAATGTTTGACAAACGTTTGTTACACTATAACGAGAGATTCTCAATAATACATAAGACAAATTTTTGAGACTGATAATGATTATGGGAACCTTTAAACGAATATTTGTAAAATAGATTTTAGTAGATTGCGGCTGCTCGCTGGACGTCTCAGACAAGCCATCGAATACACATACAAGAAAATTTCACTCTTAAGTTTGCAGGCTAATGGACAATTGTGAGAAATTTAGAGTAGATGAAAATATGTGAGGAATTGAATTTTATGTAAATTCCTATTGGATTATTTGAACCTTCATTTCCGCCACTCCATTGGAAATGTTCAATAACTGGGAAGACAATTATGGCAACTACACTTTAATTAGTATGCAATAAATCTAAAGTAATGACCACGCTTTACTCTTTTGGAAAGTAAATTAATTTCTTTCTCACAACGTATTACATAAAATAAGAAAGTTTTATAAATACTCTTATTTTCTGTGATGATATATTAAATCGATTTAAATTTTGCATCGACATTAAAGCAATTTCTGTCCAAAATATATGAAATTAAAAGCGAAGTTTAAATAGTAAAAACTATGCTTCAATTTTAGCGAGAAAAAATTCTTCCAACGCATTTGTATTACACGACCAGTAACCCTCAATTGCTTCGGAATAAGCGAAAAGCGACATTTGTGTGCGCTCCGGACAATTAAAAAGAGTTCAAAAAAAACCGGGATGAGAGAAATTGTCTAATTGTGCCCGTATCCGCGTTTTTTCGATTTGCCTTCCCGCAGCTCCCCTTTCCCGCTTCTCCTCCAGCACAAAGGCCGGCAGGCGGTTGTTGGAGGAACGGCGGCCGTTCCGCCGCGTTGCGATGCGTGCTCTCCTCGCGGCGAGGTGTGCGCCACAGCGATGGGTATCGCGAAGCGCCGCCGCGGCGGATAACCCACGCCCCCCCCCCTCTGCCCCCGTCCTCCCTGTCCCCTCCCGTTCCCTCCCGTCCCCTCAGTCGTTACGGCGCTCGCTGCCCGCCGCGCGGTTAACCCAACATCCCAACGGGTTCCGGAGGGACCGGAATCATAGTATATCGTTGGAAGTGTAATGCAAGACGATGTGACGTACAGCCAGGCAACGTCGGTATACTCCAGCTTCTCGTATTATAAAGATGCTGGTTGAAGCTCTTCTGAATTCAGGTCCTACCCAATGACCCAGGAATCTGTGAGGTAGGACAATGTCACCGGTGCCCAGGAGTGCTGTGTTCCGGCAGGTGGTACGCTAGACGCGCATTATGACATTATTCACATATGGCCCTTCGTAGAGCCACATTGTCCCTAGAGCCCCATCCACCCTTCCAATTACAGAGTATTCTCAAATCTATATGATCATGATATTTCATTATTCTTTTTAGTTTCCTTCTGATGTACTCTGGAATCTGCTGGAATGGTCTCGTCCCCTAACAATATCTGATTCTCTTCTACGACGGTATTGTTAGGTATGTTATGGTCAAAGCAAGTGAGGACCTGAAAATTTCAGAACCGGTAGACGTGGCTCAGGGCATCAACTGATATCTCTGAAGTACCTCTGACCGGGAAGTCCTCCGGTTGAGTCCCGAAAGTGGTAGGATTTTCGACATTAGATTCATAGCTGGGTCAAACTCCATCGCTGTCTGGAGGAGAATTCTAGTGGTTGGTTGTTCTGATGTGTTCTAGTTTTCCATGGTTTCTCCGATAATCACAAGGCGAATTCCGGAGCAGTCCCCTTACAAACTGTGCACGGGATGCACGCCATATTCCTTTTCCCTTCCTTGTCCTACCCTCACCCCTTTCCACACTCTTACATTCATTACATCCACAACACAACCACATATTTCGGGAGACCGGTCGAGAGCTTGTTCCGACCTGCCTTGCTGATGGGAGATACCTGGTGGGGAAACCCCTGTTAGCCGTCTGTTAGGTCGGTGCTGGATCTCACAATCCAGCGGGGGAAGATCACCTTCACCCCAAGAGGAAAAACATGCCCCACACTTACGGGGCTAATACCCTTAGCCGCTGACGCGCCCGGAATCATCAAATGATAAAAATATTTCAGAAATTACAATGTCGGAATTTAAGTTCTTCATTCTGCCCCGTCTCGTTCCCACCACCAGACAATGCCCGCTCCGCACGGCGACTTCGATTTTACCTGAATTCTTTGGTAGCTGTGTTTTCGTATTGCTCTAGAAAGTTTCAAGATGATAACACTTTCCAGCAGAACCCATCACATCTTTATCAACGTTTCTTCGTCTGTTATCATAATTCAAATATTTTTTATAGATGACCTTGCCCGACAACAACAGGTATTCACGATTTGTAACACATCGCGACTGTTGCCGAGATGGAAAATGAATGTTTCTAGATTTGCGTAATTAAGGACTTGCTGATTTGTAAAGGAACCTTTTTATTGGTCAAAACTACTTTTAAGAGAATTTGTAGACTTTATATAAATAAATACATAAGTGTTCGCATAGGGGGCCAGATAGGCTGGTCCCCATTAAAATTTGAAAAAGCACTACGTAATAAAACCTTTTATTTTCATGAATACGTTCAATTACATTCTTTAACCAATTTGTTAAAACCCCATAACAAATTGTTTAACGTACGTGGAAAATGGTCTCCAAACCTAGAAACTTCGGATACAGCTTCAACAAAGGACACAAACAAATGGCGCAGGTCTCACTTTCCCTGAACTCCTTGAATTTTCGAAAATAGCAAAAGTTACAAATAATACGAGAAATGATGTGATGTTGCAGCATCAATAGTTTCGCCATGATGGACCCTAAAACGTGGTCTCTGAATACCCAACGTGTTAGAGGAAGTAATATGAAAAAGATACATCCACTTTTTCCAATAACAAGGACCTGTCGAAAAATTGCTGCTGCAGCATTACATTCCGTGCAGTTTCGTTACATTACTTTCCCCTGCAGCATTACAATACTTTCTCTTTACTACGTAAGTCTCTTGAAGTTTATATAAAGTAAACAAAATAGAAAATGATGCTTAAATCGTTATTTGCTTAACACAGTAAGCAGTCTGGCACACAGACGTTCTGTCTGTATGATCTTCCTCTTGCGCCATTTAAATATCTACGGACTTTCCATGAAATTTCATTATTTAATTGTGAATAATATCCGCAATATCTTCAGATATCTCACTTTTTTTAAAATTCTAATAAATGTCTATTCTTTGTAATCTTGTTAAGGTGCATTATGAAATCTACCTCTACAATATTTAATCGCTTGCAATAATCAATTGGCACGAAAAGAAACCCAGTCACTATTTGAAGTATTTGGATTACTCTTTAAAGAAGACACTTTATAACGATAAACGCCGTTTAACGACCCCTCAGTTGAATTCTTTAGGACTCACCTGTTATCGAGTTGGGCACTTACGTTAGTCCCCTCACTAGTAAAATTCGCAATTTCATCACATTGTGGCATAAATTTATGAGGTATTATTAGAGCAGCCAGATGGTAATTTAAATCCTGTGATTGATGTGTGTGAATGTTATCGAACGAGAGTGCGCGAGTGTGCATGTGTATGTGAGTGAGCGCGCCCGTTTGGGTGAATTTTCGTGCCAGCATGTATGTGCATTAGTGCGTGGATACGTGTTTGTTGTGTGTGTGTGTGTGTCTGTTCGCATGCGTGTGATTGTCAGGGCTTTTCCGAAACCAGGCTACTTATGCTCAACAGAAATGGAACGTATTTTACAAACTAAAACTTGACAGCTCTTCGGATAAATTCATCTAAATTTAAGCACATCTATAGACCATCGCATTACATAGAGTAGATAAAAATTAAAATGTATCGAGTAAAAAAGAAAAAAACCCCTTTAGATGCATTTACATTACCTATTGAAGACACTGTTTAAACAAAATACCTTTTTAAAATTATTTTTCCTTTCTTAATTTTTAAAGATTTCGGTTGCCGCAATTTGCATAAAGCGTCCGTGATTCGTATGTTAACGCTGAACTTGGCTAACTATGAATATATTTAATTTTATAAAACGAACATTTGTAAAAATATTTCTTTGAATGCCACCCTACTGCGTCATTACACTGCATTAGCGCAAGATTTGTTTCCGTGATTTTTACAATTCACATCGGTTATTGATTTTTGTTTGAAGAGTCATAACTAACCTCTGTTCTATTTGCGTTTTCATGGTCACAGTGATTGTATCGGGCGGGGAGAGCCAGCGAAGTAAATGTTATTTGATACGTCAACTTCATTATTCCAACTATTCGCGTGTAGAGTTTCACATGTATTCATGCCAAACTTTGAAAGTTAGATCGGGTGCGGGCGCTATTCAACATAAACGAACTCTATTAGCGCGTGAACAAAAGGACGTGCGTAATTAATAAGCGGAACAATGACATACACATGAGAATGAAAACTTCACCGGACCCTAATGAAAATGTTGTATTTCATTTCGCTGGAGAACATCAATATTTGTGTGTGTGTGTGTGTGTATACGCGTATACAATGTGTGTGTTTATAGATATGCGATATGTATATAAATATTTTCGAAAGTGATTATGAAGGCCATATACTGACTTTTTGCATAGCTTTACTACGTATTTGCATAGTTCATTTCAAATTTGACTCCATTTTAAATTTCATAATTATATGTTTTATAATCCAGTGTTGGAGGTTGATAAATTATTTTAAGGACACGAAGATAAAAGATAAAATTCATTTTTAATGTGAATGCTAATGAGTTCAGAAATAATAAAAATAATGTGAATGCTAATACTTTAGAAAACTACTCCACGATGACAGACCGGAGATAATGGACTTGGTTGAAGATTTTACATCCAAGGAACAGTGCGTAAAATGTGAAGAATTATCAAAAGTAATTGGAACACTACGAAAATCGGATGTCACCTGGAGAAGATAGAATATATATGGAGCTCATTCAATATATGAGCTCATTAAATAAGGAGGATAAACCTTATGCATAGAGTTAACCAAACTCATAAATAAAATTTTAAACGATGTAACAATACCAAAGGAATGGATACCAAGCATTCTTATGCCTCCATTTAAGAAAGGAGACAAACACGATCCCGATAATTACAGAGGGATAAACCTCCTAAACAGCTCATTGAAAATCCTCACGAAATGTATTGCAAACACTCTCGTGAATATGATTGAATGGGAAGAACAACAACAGGGTTTTAGACGTGGTAGATCATGCACTGACGCAATTTTTATCATCTGACAAATCGTGGAAAAATCTCTGGAATTTAAGAGACCAGCTTTCCTATGCTTTGCGAACCTAACCAAAGCATTTGACAATATAAAACTAATTGATGTCATAAGAATACTGAAACAAGAAAATGTGCCCTCTAACCTTTTAAAACTAATAATCGATATACATACAGAAAACAAAATAAAGATTAAAAATCAGGGGGAAATATTACCTGTTATACCTGCAACGAAAGGAATAAGACAAGGGGATTCATTGAGCCCATTGCCATTTAATGTAATAATGAATAATATTATAAAACAACTAAAAACAAGAAAAGGATACAGTATGGAATAATATAATATAAATATCATATGTTTCGCAGACGACGCATTGTTAATACCAGAAAATGAAGATGACTTACTACGATTACTGTACGAGTTCAGTAAACTTTGTAAGAAGTTTAATTTACAAATATCTACCCAGAAGGCGAAAGCTATGACAATTGATCAGAATCCGATTAGGTGTAAATTGATTGTGAATTATCAAATAATAGAACAAGTTCTAAAAATGAAGTATTTGGGAAAAACTTTAACAAGCTCATGACAAACGGAGAAAGAAATAAAAGAACAAATAATAAAGGGTAATAGGATCGCTAGCTGTTTCAACTACTCATTATAGTATAATAAACATCTAAAACAGGACTCGAAGATTAGAGTATATCAATCAATAATTAGACAAATATTAACATATGCAAGAGAAACAAGAAGCCAAATGAAACTTACGCAACAACAACCTCAAGTTGCCGAAATGAGAGTTCTGAGACAAATTACAAATCACTCTCTGCTGGATAAGGAAAGAAACAGAAACATCAGGGAAGAGTGCAAAGTTAAGCCTATTACGGAATGAGTAGCAGACTAAAGAAAGTAATGGTACGATTATATTGAGAGAATGGAGGAGAAAAGATTCGTGAGGATTACTAGGGATGAAAGGCCGAGGGGAAGAAGAGAAGTTGACAGACCAAGGAGAAGATAGAAAGACTCGTTATAATTCTTGGAAAGGAACAATTCTTAGACATTTTAAAAAGATGATGAAGAAGAAGATGAAGAAGAAGAAGAAGAAGAAAAAGAAGAAGAAGAAAAAGAAGAAGAAAAAGAAGAAGAAAAAGAAGAAGAAAAAGAAGAAGAAAAAGAAGAAGAAGAAAAAGAAGAAGAAGAAAAAGAAGAAGAAAAAGAAAAAGAAGAAAAAGAAGAAAAAGAAGAAAAAGAAGAAAAAGAAGAAGAAGAAGAAAAAGAAGAAGAAGAAAAATAATGTGAATGTGTGTTGTATGAAGATTAGACTAGGAGTAACATCGATGATCAGGTAATTTTATTTATTTTTTAACACAACATTTGTGTTACGCGGATCGAACCAGTAACTATTTAAAAGGTTTCTAGGCAAAAATCATAAAATTTTAATATTTGCTAAATCAATGATGAAAAGAAAAAAAACATTTTTGGGTAGAGTAGGAGTCGACAAGCGAAGGTTCAGAGCGTACAAGCACTCTTCAAGAAAAAAAGTGTGCAGAAAAATCTCTAAGAATTCGTATTTCTTCATTTTATTAATTATAAAGCCAAAAATTTATTAACCTAATTTAAACACGTAGAAAAAAATATCTTCGTCGAACGTGTAAAACTAAAAATTCATTGTAATTATTTTGTGCGTGTCAAAATAACTTTAATAATTTTTAGCTTTATATAAAATAATTGTCTTTTGAATGTTTTCTGGTTGTTATTTGAAAATCTTAAAAGAACCATTTCGCGAACCACAATTATCGTTATTTGCTTGAGAACACTTCGTAGTATCGGAGAGTTTAACATGTCACCGTACCGAGCTTCTACGATGAAACTCGCTAATCAGAACCAGGCCGCACGTAGTTAGGTTCCAGTTTTACATCTATTTTCACTTTTAAACAATCTTTTACAAAGTGCACAATGAAAATGAAGGCTTCAGCAGTCGGAGTCAATAGATACTTAATTGTTCGGGAGACGCCCCTTCTAGACACAACTGCCGTTTCGACCGTCACACTGCGACCTTCCTCAGGGCGAAATCCACGGAAGTGAACTACACTCGGGTGTATAAAATGAACTTCTCTTCTATTTAATTTCCCTCCCATGGGCATACAATGGAATGGGGCAATAATGCTGATTTCTGCCTCATATTCACATTTTTCCAGTACCGCAAGCAGCTCTGTGCCTAAGTACAAGGGACGGCCTTCGCTCTCTCCTGTTGAGGCAAAATTACTCACGAAACCTTCGAAATGGATGACCTGAAGAGCTTGCTTTATTCAACATTGTGGTTTCGGTATAAGGATGCTAGTTCTCATTTAAGGTCTCTTGAGAAGGATGCGTAAGATGTGTGTCAATGTGATATCCTCAGGGTTTCAACGAAGATTGCTCGTGTGGTAACTCTGCCTATGTGATAATTTCGCTACGGGTTCTGAGCGACCTCTCAGTCACGCAGTTAACTCTCACACTTGAGGGCAATATCTGAGTCTTTGCCGACCACGCACTGAAATGCATCGCAGAGGCAAGAGCAGTTCTGGCGCTATCTCACAGCGCGTGGTAGCACTTTTCCAGCTTCCCAATTATTCAATTAGTATAGTAGCTTGTCATGGTAGGAGTTTACTTATTAAAAGAAGAAAGGCAGTGAGCTTTTTTATGCGTTTGATAAAAGTAAGGTAGAAGCGTTATTTTATACATCGTGTTACAGGACAAATCACTTTTTAAAGTATATTAAAAAACCTGGTTCGAGTGGAAAAATGTCGGCTTCCTGACTTAATTTGTAGTTAGTTGAAGATACCCTCTCCAAGAAGAAAATATTATAATGAACGAAAAATTGAAAGGGGTGTACGACCTAACACAAAATTGTTGATTTTACAAAAGGTTAAAAATAGAAAGTGAATCATAAATGTTAATTGTATAATATTCATAAACGGTTGGATAGAAGTAATGTGATTGTAAAATTATTCTGTAAAACTCCCCGGAATATCAGGCCATGCACCACTACTACATAGAAGCACAAATTAGGTATCATTATATTTACAAATATTACAAAAATATTGATGCGGTGCTTAGATGTTGCGTAGTACTAGGCAGCATCTAATGTACGAAGATCATTTTTAAAGTAAAAACCGTTTGCGCATAGCAACTGCGCAGGCACGTGACTCCCGCTCAAGGCCAGCCACGCTCGCCCACTCCCCAACTACGTACTCAGTTGATTTCGTGTCTCTGCCACTGTTGGTTCTATCGTAACACTGCTTTGTTTATCAATAAACCCGCCGATTGTGAAGTGGGCTCGGTTATTCGGTTTTTAAACGCACAACAAGTTCATCCCGTCGCAATTCACCGGCAGCTTGTTGAAGTTTATGGTGAAGGTGTAATGAATAACAGTAATGTGCGTATATGACGTAGGCTTTACAATGAAGGAAGAACAAATGCTCATGATAAAGAACGATCTGTGCGACCAACTGTCATTGATGAAGACTTCACAAAAAAAAAGTTGATGAGGAAATTCACCAAAACCGGCGCTTTACAATGGACGAGCTTCATTAGAAATTTCTCAACTTTCAAGATTGGTTGTTTACCTTTTTTCGACAAACGTCATTACAAAAAATGTTGACAGCATGCTGTCAGCAAAAGAAGCGTTTGGCACATTCTTTATCATTTTTGTAGCGGTACGATAAGAGTGGTGATGAGTTCTTGAATGATATTGTTACCAGTGATGAAACGTGGGTATCATACTACACTACAGAGACTAAACGTCAATCCAGTGAATGGCATCACTCAAATTTATCGACGAAACCACCAAAATTCAAACAAGATACTTCAACACCGAAAATCATGGCCACGATCTTTTGGGATCGGAAAGGCGTTCTTCTGATTGACTTTCTGCCAAGACAAATTACCATAAAGGCTTAGAGATATTGGGAAACACTAAACCAGCGTAGGCGCGCTATTCAAAACTGCCGGCGGGGACTTGTTCAGCGGCGTCGTGCTGCTTCACGATAACGCTCGGCCTCACACTGCAGCAATGCAGCAACAACGACGCAACTGGACAACTTTCGATGGGAATCACTGGACCATCCCCCCTACAGCCCTGATCTGGCATCATAAAATTCGTGTGTTTCCTTAACTTAAAGAATACCTTGGTGGAAACTGTTACCAACTGGTTCAAAAGCTCAAGCGGCAGAGTTCTATGATGAAGGGATCCAAAAGCTAGTTCCACCACTTAACAAATGGTTAGATATTCTTGATGACTTTGTAGAAAAGTAAAAATCTGTTCATACTTAAATTTTTAATACAATTTATGTTCATAAACAAAATTGATGTTACTCACCTTAAAAACGGTTACAAAAACGGTTAAAAACAGCTATCAAGGTTGGTATTTGTGCATTTTTCAGATCTTTAAACAAATGATTGTAGAAGTCTAACTTGGGCATGATAGGAGGATAAGTTGGGCATGATACTTAAGTAGAAAATGGAAGAAAATCACTAATGTGAAGAACGACCGAAAATATTTTTATTGTTTTATTTAACTTGGACTGGATATTGATATACTTTTTTTTGAGTATTGATAAATCGCATTGAGGGTTTGATGTGTGTTCAATGAAAATACAAGATTATGCCGATTTAACGGTGTCAATTACAGAACCTAAATTCAAATTAAAAACCTATTTTAAAAAGTCCATCAATCATTCCCATCCATTCCAATTTGGGTGTATCACTTTTGAAGACGTGTGATTTCGATGACAATACAGGATTATTGACAATGGGCCGCACAAACATCTGCACGTATATGCGATAAGGCATATTTTTATTAACATGTTCAGAAATTATAGTGATAACTTTGATAATACTGGATGGCAATACCTGTTGATGCCAATATTTGCGACATTAGGACAGTATGGTCCCTTTCGCAAGCGCCATCCGTCTTCTGCCACAAACAACCTCAGTTCGCAGATTAGTCAAAGGGTTCAAGGGCGTATGAACAGTTAGATATCAGCGCGAAATCGGTACTGAGATACATGTTTTGCATGCAGATTAACTCCGTTTTACTCAGGGGAGAATTTGAAAGAGGATTTTTCCATATAGATAACATTTATTTGACATCTTTATTGCCCATCAGTTTACAGGTCGTAATATACACCTGTTTCGGCGTGGTCCACTATTCTGTAAACAATTTGAAAATTTGAATTCCAAATCTTCTTAATAGATGCGTCTTATTCAGATGCCAATTAGATGCATTTTTAAATTATATTAATAAATATAGAATGTTCTTTTTCCCTATTATTTTGCATGCTAAACATCATTTTTCAGATCCTTTAATACTTACATTATTGTCTTTTACTTTCTTTTATAAACATTAAACAGATAATTAAAGAAGTACAACTTTTTGAAACAAAATTCTACTTAATCATAGCACCCAAATAAATCGTATTTCATAAATATATATTGATATTTTGTTACGCAAATGCTTATTATTTATTTAATCAAAATGAATATTCATTTTAAATAATAGCGTGCATTATATGAAAACTATTTTGTGGCGTCATCTCAGGTAAACTTTTGTCTGTTCTTTCCTTAGATAATTATTTATAAAATTGTTCATTGCAATTTTTCGTTTAATTGAAATTCGACTTAAAACGTAAGCACTGTTTTTATCTTCCTACAACTGTTAAAAAATGAATATTTAAGAAAAAATATCACCAGATTTTTGCACATCCCTGCGTCCCTTGAGTGGCATATTCTACCTTTTTTCCATTTTCCTTCTTCATCTATCACCTGAAACAACCGAATGTCACATTCGTGTCGCTTCAACTGTCTTTTTGCATTAATTGAGTACTCAAAACCAAACTTTTTTCTAATTTATCCGAATTTTAATTCACTATTCATAGTGTAATATAATTTAATTGGTGTTCCTTCCGTCACCGTGCGTACTGTATCGAATATTCTAGGAAATTATCATGTTCATTACCGCATTCGATTTCTCCCGTCTATTGTTGCGAGATTTTATCGTTGACAATGACACCAAAGACAACAGGGTCAATCTAATGTTAGTTCTTATTCTACTACAATTTTGCAGTTGAAACATTTCTCTATTAATCTCAGTTAAATTTGTAATAGCCACGCACTGAATTACAATTCTTGTTGAAGATATATTTTATCTGTTTATATCAAACTGAAATGCCCCACGATGCTACGGTATTCGTTTTCCCTATATTATTATTATTTATATTATTATTATTTTTATTATTATTATTATAATTATTATTATCCTACAACATTCTATAAACGGCAAAGGCTTCCTGCTCTAGCAGAGTTATAGTAGATTGATATTTGTAAAATCACTAAAGAAAGTCATCAGAATCATTAAAACAATATAAAGCGAACAAATAGAAGCCAAAATAAACTATAAGACAACAAATATATGAACAAACAAAATAATAGCTCTAAGAAAACATGTAGTAGCTTTACGGAAATATATGAGCAAGACAAATAGTAGCCATAAGGAACATTATTTGTACTGGGGATTATCAAGTGCATTAAACTTATTCTGCTCATTTCACTCTATTCATTAGTAGCGATAAGAAAATATATGAGCAAAACAAAATATTAGCTACAAAAATACTATTTGCACTGGGAAATATCATATGCATTAAACTTATTTCACTATATATTAGATACGAATTATATTTAGTCCCGCCCAAATCACCACTACCTATTCTAGTACGGCAGCGTCTCGACTCAATATATATACAATGTATTAAATAATAAAATTTTACGATAAAATTGCTTAATTTTGCTAATAATCACTGTAATTAAGTAGTATTTGATGACTAAAACAGTTCGATGAAATATGAAAGCTGCCATGGAGTGATATTCACATTGCTAACAAATGATCCTAGAAGTAACTGGAAAAGGACAAAAACAGTTACGGAGGACTTACTGAACACAAAAACATTTCTGAATGAGATAGTTGAATTGAAGTTTCCTACTAGTTCTTGTAACACACTCAATGTTTGTTCTTTCTTAATGATTTACATTTGTTGCATTGCGTGCGTCTTCAAAGTGATGCAATCGATATCGGATGGGTGAAGACATATCTAGATGTGAAGGGCTAAGCGGTATATGTGAGAACTTCTCTGTTAGCATTCGAAACGAAGTGTGTCATGATTGAAGAACAAAGGAGAATAACGCGCTAACATCCTACTTACGCAAACACAAACGGATGTAAACATTTGAATTAATGTCCGCTGTCAAGTACTTTCTCACATGCTCTCACACATTACAGCCCATGCAAAACAGAATAGGTGCGAAATGCCGAAGGAATACGTTATCGTGTGAGAGAGATGCTTGCGATAATTTCCAAAGGAAATTCTTTTAATTTTGTTTTCGAAACAATCATTATGTGGAGTGTAATCATCTTATGTGCAAATGATGCAAGAATGACTGCACTAGAGTCTAATCATCATACATCATTTAAAAAGTTCCATGTTTACGGAGAGCGAATGAAGCTACTCCATAAAGAGTCGAGTTCTAGCTGTTTTCCCGTTTACCCAAATTCTCCAGAATGCAACGTTACTCCGAAAATGGAAAAGCCCAATTCACCAGAACAGAATTTCACCCAGGCACACTTCGAAATAGAATGGAACTACTACTGGACCAACAAGAAAGGTAAGGTAGTCAACGATGGCCCACTACTTTCTCTGTTCAAGATTTTCCGAGAGAACACTGGAATAAACCTCAGGCCCATAGTACCGGTTCCTTTGAATATCGGAGTGAGGAAAAACGGCACATACAATGGGGAGATTGGACTTGTACAGAAGGGCGAAGCAGATGTGACTTCCAACTTGGTATCGTTTATTCCTCATCGTTTGCAGTTCGCAGATTACACACTTCCTCTGACAAGCGGTCCGTTTTGCTTGGTTCTGCAAAAGGCATCAGACGTACCCTTCGCTAGGGTTCTCCTTTTGCCCTACGACCCTCAATCATGGCTGGCCATCCTGGGAGTTCTACTAGGAATGGTTTTTGTGTGTTACATCAATCGGTTTGTGGGTCAACAACTATATTGCTTACCTAGGGAGACTACACGTGCATCTATGGAATACGCTCTGCTCGACGTGGTGCAAATATCCCTAACAGGTAGTCGCAGTCGACCAGCTCGCACGACGTCAGAGAGACTGTTCTTGAGCGCCTTTCTACTGTTCGTCTTGGTCCTTGGAAACGCCTACCAGGGCCAATTGTTAGGTTTCATAACGTCTCCCCCACGTCTGCCCGACCCACACACTTTAGAACAAGGTGAGAAAGCTCTCGATAAGCTGTACGCGCACACCACACTAGGCGGAATGTTCGACCACAGCGCACGAACGGTGTTGAGAGACCTTCAGAAGAAAATTGAGCTAATTATGGCGAAAGATTTGATGAAGACACTCAAGACTGTCGTACGTAGACAAAGAATCGGTGTTTTGACATCAAAAAATATATATTCATTTCTCTCACCAATTAAAGAACTCACGAAAGAAGACAAGAAGATCCTGTACCTCGTCCCTGACTGCGTCAACTCTCCGGGCTTTCTGGCGCTGTTGGTGCGCAAGAACTCTTCCATCTACCCCCTGGTAAACGGTTTCGTGATGCGCGTGGTTGAAGGGGGGCTGTACGACCAGTGGTTGCGATCGCAGCGCCATCGTCTTGACGTGGACGGAGTGACGGTGCCCGAGTACCGTGCGGAACCGGGCCGAGATGTTCGCCGTCTGGGATTCAGACACGTGGGTGGCTTAGTGCTGCTCCTGGCGATAGGCTTGGGAGTTGCCGCTGGTGTCTTCGTTCTAGAGCTCCTTGCGAGTACTCGGTTCCTCCGAAGTGAAATTCTGTTAACATCGACCGCTACGTGGCCAGCCTGGTGGTACAGAGGATTAAGGCAGTTGGGCGCAAGTTCGCGTAACTCCACGGCTGGATCAAACCCTGCGTAATGCCTGGGTATTTTCAGTTGTGATATACCATAGCGATCAGTTATGTTGTGCATTTCGAATACCCCAACTTCGAATCTCAACCTTTATCATAATTCCCATACCTTTTACTGTAATTACCAGTGTGAATATAGAGTGAGTGCGACGCAATGGTCTACTGGTTACTGCGTCCAGCGCCATTTAATGATGACCTAGTTTCCCAAAGTTTTTTTGCTGGTGTACACGAAGCCTAGCGAATTAAATAAATAGTGTGATTGCATGCTCTTTGTACAAAACGGTGTATTGCATACGTAGGTTTCGTAATCTTTGAGATCGCCTAATCAAGTAGAGGAAATAAAACACCAAAAAATTAAGCCCAAGAAATAACACGCCAGTATGTAAAAAAGTTCTCGAGAACTACCACTCCAGCCATGTTGACTGGACAGCTACATAGGAAAGAGTTTTTTTATCTGGTGAAATAAACCTTAAAAAACTTTGGGATTGTTATGTAAAACCCGACTAATATTGTTCCCTCTCACTAAAATCAGTTGAATCACTGATGGATTTACAAGCTACATGAGGACCGAGAGTTTGTACTGGAGTTTGGACACAGACACACGGGTGAGATGATTGGAGAGACTGCGTTCAGTAACATAAGAGGTCCAGCCAAGAGGTGGGTGTAAGACGATAAGAAACATTCACAGACATCGCCAGGTAAGGATGGACGAAAATGGGAATACATAAATTTAGTAAAAAAGGCATGATCGCCTCAAATAAAATACAGCAAATGATCACGAGGTAATCAATAATACATTTTAAAAACATAATTACATTAAAGGGTTATATATTTGAATAAAAACAGACATTTTCAACGCAATATAATGATTAAACCAAGGTACTAAATTATATAAACAATATCCAGTTTCCAAACGACATCTCAAAACTACTACCACTCATACACGAGTTTGGCAATGACGTTTTGACTACCATTTTTATCGTTTTGAGATATGATGTATAAATGTGAATACATAAACAAATTACATCTCTATTACAATATACCCACACTCGCCCTTATGCAATACACTTACGGGACCCATAACCATTATAGTTGAGTGCTTGGAGACACCAAAAAATCAATCAAAAATATAGTTCATTGTGTTTTGTTTATTAATACTCAAGAACAGGCGTGCTGGAAAGGAATGTTCATTTTGTTCATTTTTGTTACATTAATACTCTTGAATGGTCTTCGTATCTCAATGTGTACTTAACATTTATTCATCAGTAGTGTAAATAATTTTTAAAATAAATTAATTACTATAATTATTTTAACCTATTAAGCCATAACTAGAATTAGGCAGCAGAAGTACACATGATTCAGCCAATGGAACGTAATAGAATTCCTTAGTATCCCTTATATTTCCGATAGGGTTTTTAACCTTTCTCGAAGAAACAAAATAACTGTTCCTTTATTTTTCTTTCTTAATGAAAAGTAAAAGTTATATAATTTTTATCTCAAGTAAATACTGTTTCCTCGGAATGGAGCTAATGCATTAAAATATGCCAAAGTGACCATTAAATCGTTTCCTTTACTCCACGTACGCGCAAAAACACAAAAAATGCTCTCTGGCTCAACTGCGCTAGGGAGAGTGCGCAAAACGAAGGAAAGGCGCGGAGAAACGCGGCTTCTCACTCTGCTCCGACGATCTTCTGGAAGCCTCGCAGAAACAGCTGCGTCACAACCACGCGCACGGCTCGGGGCATCTGTGCATCTCGACTCCCTTCTGAAGAGCTTATTTCCAAAGTGGCGCTTCTCCATGAAACCAATTTTTCGGCGAAGAAAAATATTTACATACAGTCTTATGGTTTAAGATTAACATACAATATAACATACGAGAAGCGTAAGTTTTGAACACATTATTTGGCAACGTGATGGGAAAGCGTCTTAAAAAGATATCGATGTATAAAACTTTAAAACAAACGGAGTTGGATATACAGCACTTTGGAAGTAAGCTGTTCAATTATTGAGGGTCTTGCATGGGGAAAAACCTCTTGATACTTACTAAAAAACGGGACAAACTACACAATTTTAAAGAATATTAATACAAAACGGTATCAATATAATAGCACTAAAATACTTTTTTTTCCCTTTCTGAATGTTCATAATCTCGACACTTGTTAATTGTCCCACGCTGACATGAGCTGTAAAACTGGGTATTTTATGATTTTGTCATCATACGAACGCACAACACAACCCACTTTTTAGATTTTCGTCGCCAAGGACCTACCGAACAATATGATCAATCATATCTATCTCGTAAGACAGTTTTTCTACCACCAAAACGTCACAAAAGTCCTCCCAAACACCAACGTTTTCTGTTGGGAGTATTCGTAGGATGATAAATACCTGCGTTTTTTGCTGGCAATTGAAAGATCTGATCCGGACAGTTGGATTGTTGGAAAATTTTAATACATACATTTATAGAGAGTTATTTTATATGCCAGAAGAGTGTAACACAAAGTGTTTGACATACCATGTTTGGAAAATATACCGCTCAAGGTCTGGTTTCACAATCTTAGAGTTTGAAGTTCAAGACGCTAACCTCCTTATGAGTGAGACCAATCCCTAAATACAATGAAACCTCTCTTTAATCACTAAAGGTTCCGGCCAAACCTGACTGTTAAAGGAGGTTGAAAGTAGACATTAAGGTGCAATTGCCAACATGAAAATCCTTTAGAGCAGATTCCATGTTCACGGCTTCGCGCCATTCACGAATTCCATGTTCCGGTTTCGCGCACGTCGAGTGCTCCGGGATTCGTTGACCAATTCCCACGGAGATATTACTCCTCCGGAGATATTAGCACTCATTTTACAGACATATATTAACAATATTTGTTATCTGAAATTAAAATGAATCACCCAGCAAGATATGAAACACTAAGACTCACTGTTTTAAATAACCTGACGATGGCAACCTACGTAAGTAGTTATTGAGCCAATAATCTCCATTGATGTTGTTCTATTACTGTTCAAAATTGGTAGAGATGACTGCTTAATAAAGGTGAGTTTTCAAACTATGTGTGGTCGTTGAGTACTGGCGGGCCATGTGACCGCCTAAAAGAGGGAATATTTACAATAACTTGTTCGGGGAAAATCGTTCAGTTCCAAGAGAAAAATACCAACAACATAGCTAACCACTTAAAGAAGAATGGAAGTTCAGCAGGTTTTGTCGTATTTAATTTTTTTCATATAATTTATTTTGGTGATTCATATAATTAATTGATGATCTATACAGTTTACCATGTACCTTATCAGACATAGTTAACAACAAATCTGACGATGAACAAGATTATCTTTAACCACTAGAGAGGTTTCAAGTTACATGCAATTCTTACAAATTTGCACTTCACAATCGTGAAACATTGCAACATATCTGGAAGTAATATTACTACATTAATTAGTAAGTATAATTACAGTAGTTCAAATAACCTACTCACTAATAAACAATATTTCTAGAACAAGAACATAGTCTTCCTTATTCTTACCCAAAATGATACAAAAAATCTAAAAAGATGTAAAACATAAATGTATTGTACACCAGGGAAAGAAATCGTTTCATTTCCCAGGGCGACTAAAATTGTTCGCATTTAATATTGTCCTCTAATTTAAGAAAAATAATAAACTTATTGAATTTATCGATTTACTAATCACCGAAAATAGTAAAATCATGAGTAAATACGACGTTTGAAGAAGTACGGTTACATCGGACTAAAGGTATGTTTGAATAGATCAACAGATAGTTGAAAGGACCTTTGAGATGTTGGCTTTCTAAAGTAATCAATACATTTTTGTTTGATCATTATACAAGACACAACAAAATTTGTGCTCTTTGGATCTCCACTTTATTTTTTGCTACTTCTTATTTACCATTCCTTCAAAATTATTTCATTTAAGGATAACATATAATGATTACATCTTCAGTGCAAATTTCATAACATATCTAAGACGATTATTATTTCACACTTAAAAACACCGGAGAATCAGAATTCTTTGTTATCTAATTCTGTACTTTATTTTATCGTTTCTTGGTTACATACTGTTAAGTAATTTCAGAAAAACGCGCAAAATGCTACTGACACGTCAATCTAATACATGCGTATTTAATTATTTTTCCAAAATCCAAAAAACTTCATCAGCAAAATCGAGAGATACAAAAGAAAAAAATTCTTCAATTTATTTCAATTCAGAATGTTTTTCTTGTAAATTATTTATTTATCCAACGACTTTAGTTTGGAAGATCTTACCGCGGAGGGCCAAAAGCGATTGCTTTTGTGATTGCGCCTTACTGATTCATCCAAATATTAAAAAAGATTTTACTTTGCGACAAAACCTTCAATATTATTGAATCAATTTGTTAGAACAGTTGATTAATAAGCTCACATTCGAACGAGTACCAATACTTTAATTCTGTTCAAAGAGAATATTTTATTTGTGACCTTGGAATCGTTTGGATTTCAATTTGACAATTTACCTCTGAATTCTACTCGTGTACATTTAGAAATTAGTGAACATCAAATATCACTAATATCATAATCAATCATTAAAATTATCTCTCCAATCTCAGTTTTCTGCCCTTCAATATAACTCCATTTTTTTACTTCGGTGTTGAGTATGTGCATCGAAAGCAACAAAACAAGCAAGTATAGATGTGCTTGCAGGAACGAATTCCTCCTATAGTATTACTTTCATATTCGTAAATTTTGATATTATTTATTACAGAGTAAGAACTATTTCCTCTTCTTACTCAGAAAGATGAGAATTTTTGCTCACGTCATAGTTACTTTTACAAATAAAACGCAATGTTATTGATGTTTCGTAACAAAGTAACTATTAAAAAATGTAAGCAAAGTGTTACTGAATTAAACAAGTAATTGCCTCTGAGATACTGCTTTGGTATCAGTATGTAAACGTTTTAGGCACTGATTAATGGTAATTAGTGTTTGAGATTCTGGAAAGTACTAAAATCCAGAACAGATGTTCAATACCTGTCAAAAATATTTTCGAAGTTATCAAACAGCAGTTATCGCATAGTACACAAAGGATCATGCGACTAAACGCGTATGTTATCACAAGGGGTGTTCTCCTCGATTACTATGAGTACCTGCCTTATCGACTGACTTGCAGGAAAGTGTTGTTACACGAATACAAACTTCCAAGCTCGAAACATAGAAATTACATTGTTTATCCAACATTTAAGAAGCGGGAATAAAGCGAAGTCTGAATTTTAAAAAATCGTTTTTATTGTGATTGCTTTGTTCCAACACAACTCTGGAACACGTAAGTAATTTCATCCAAATTTGGCCCGAATATTGTTCAGAGGCTGGGAATAACACACGGGGGTTATCAATTCAAACTTTTTTAAACGAAATCTCGCATAAAGCAGGCCGCAAAGTATTCATATATTTAGGGATTGCGTTGCAACCATGGGGTGCCATGTTGGGACCGTACGAGAATCGGAAAGCGAGGAGAGAGGGGGCATGGCGAAGATTGACGTGGATGTAAATAAAATTATTTCCATTTTACAATAAAATTCTAATCTCCAATCACCATATCTTCAAAATAAGAATAACTGAAATCTTTTCACGTCTAATAGATGATACAGGGCAAGCGAATCCGGATTTCTTCAACTTGTAAACTATAGGTCGACCTAAATAGCTGATTTTACAAAAGTTATAATGCCGCATTTAGCTCTGCTCGAAAGGGCATGTGTTCAAGTCCAACTTCAGGCATGTGCATTTGTACATCTTCCAAAATATTATGCCTTCATACACTATAATTCACAGCTAATAGTTTAGAAGTAATGATATTTTTATTCTTATACTTAATCAGTTCACTACACCAATGCAAAATGTGCGATTATTACTCTGATAAGTATACGCCACGCACTAATGCTGCCAAGTAAATATTATGTGGAAACGTATAAGTCGCTATGACTATAACCAGCAGATTCATAATATTAGATTTTATCGGGTTTTTAATTTTTCCAGGTACCAGGTAAATTTAGAGAAACCAGGTAAATTCATAAAAATATATTTGTCGCGTATGTATGGCAAAGTAAAGAAATATTACGCAACTCTTGTTTGATAAGACTTCCTGTAATCATTGATTCAAGTATCCCGTGCTATTTACAATCCGCTGATTCGATTGCAACACACCTCATTCCGATTACAATGTGCGGCTTTCCATTCTTATAAATTACCAAGATATTAATGCAATGCGAACCTGGAACGACCGCAAGGAATGTTCTTACAGAATAAATTTGTTAAAACATTTTTGGGAAAATATGTAATATTGCGACTCGCATCTATTTATGGCACGGTTTGCAATTCATCACGCACGGATTACAATAATCGGCTTTCTACACTTGAATTACGAGATTCAATTGAAAATGGATATCCGAATGTTGCAATTTTCCCCTGCAATGAAAGATTCTCCGGGAATCACCCGCCTCCACTTTTCTTCGCTCACTACACGACGTTAGCTACGTCGAGCAAGAACGCGACCAACATTCACGTGCGATGTGAACGTGACGTGATTTTCACTTCCCGAGAACGGGCGAAGGTGACGTCGGCATTCCAGATAATACGCCAGCAAAATGCAACACTACCTTCAAAGTGGCCGCAGAGAACTGGCTAGTGCGAATGCGCTTTCTTTCCTCGTTTGGGTTCCAATCAAGGAGGAAAATTGTCGTGGGCAGGTTTGAGGCAGGCAAAAACCTATCCTTAAGCAAGGTAATCGTTCTAATACGAGAAAAAATGCTCTAATGGACGCTAAGGACATTGGGGAAAATATGAGCATTGTATCTTGGAAAAGGTTAATAACTGTAACGAAATAAATATACTTTTATTTCAAGGTACAAATTTTATTGACACACTACAATAAGATAAATTCGTTGAAAATTGTTTACTCTGTATAAATGTTCTTCGGGGATATAACTGAAGGATAGTCAATTTTGAAAGGAAAATGATTTAAGAAGTGTTAGATAAAAATAAGGAGCGTTCTATAAGTAAATTCATGTTTAAAACTGAAACGAGACTTTCTCGACTAGTTTTTTTCTTTTAAGATAAAATTTTGCCGGGCAGAAAAATAGTTGACAGTAGCGTGTGGCCTGCTTCTTTTTTCTTTGGACGTTGTTGGGTGTGAATATCTGAGGTGGACTTTGAGTAGAAGGGCGTGTGAGTGCTTTTTTAACAAGAAGAATAGTTAATGTGGTGGAGGACAGAAATCGATATGAAATGGATCCTGATGTTTCTGGAGAGGGAGTATGACAGAGATGGGTCCCTGTTTTTTTGTTTGAATATCTAAAGAAGAACGAAATTGGACAAACGAGGAAATAAATCATTAAATTAATAAGGATATCTCCTGAGCACGAATTAATTCCAAATTAATGAAAAAATAATTCATGTTAAGGTTTGTAAGCATTTTAAAATATATAATCGAAATGTTTTTATGTAAATTCCTTAAAAATATATTAATTTGTTGTTTACATATCGAAATATTGTTATTTTTCAAGCAATCACATTCACAAAATACATCCCCATGGGGAGAATTGACAGTTTGATTTCATATTGTTGCGTGTGTTTTGGTTTGTTTATCAATAAAGTTCATCTTACGGTAAATTGCAGATTCTTGATAATGCGTAAAGTAAATAATTACGCTTGGACGTGTAATATTTTCATAGTAGTTTAAAGATGCATAAAGATTTTTCGGCCGCATTGCTAGAAACGTTCTACCTAGCTACCTACCCGGAATATTATTCTAAGCTCCATTAAAACATATGGCAAAACTGTATCTAAGCTTTCTATTGATGAGATCATCATAAGTCCCACATCAATTCTTATTAAAATCCGTTGATTCGTTCATACGTTATGAGAGTGGAGAAACTCACAAAGCCCGCGGTGGAAAACCTTCCTTTCTTTGCTCAGTCCATACATTTGTGACAGGCATCAATGGGTACGTTATATAATACATAGTATGCAGATCATTGGGAAATACCGGAGGGCACAAGTTCAGGACAGTTTTTTTTAAGAATATTGTAGTTACCCCAGCCCCTTTTTCAATTCTTTAACTGTTTTTCTTCCATCCGATTATCAATCGCTCTTAGTTGTGGCTCCAGAAATGGTAAATGGATTTCACATGTTTTCACAGATCACCTCGCAACACTACCAAAAGTCCTTATCGCAAATTATTGTAAATGAACGGTTATCACAAACAGTTCACCAAGTTATCTTAATTACAATTATTATCACTTTTCTGTTGATACGTTCAGGCTACTCGTTTGTTTGCTCACATTTTGTTTGGTCAAAACTGACGTCATCGACTCCTGTTTAAGAACCTCTGAAAGTCAATTACAGGTTTCTGGGGTTTTAGCTACTTCTAGGCCGACGGCCGAAGGAACGTAAACCAATTGACGGCCAGATAAACAGGCCGAGAGAGCACAACAGAGGACTGACAACGAAACGCGGACGTGAGCCAGACGAATAGATGGCCGGACGAACGAACGGGCTGGCGAACAGACGGCCAGTCGGATAGACGGGCAGTCGTGTAGGAGGGTGGGCGGATAGAAGGGGGGTTCTTGGAACTTGACCCTTTAGGTTTTTTCCCACTCTACTGGGGGAGATTTTTGGATGGCAATAAACCCGCAAGTCGACATACATATCGGCGCCGGATATCGCGTCCCAGCCGGGAGAAACATCGCCCACATCTGCGATATAACATACACTACACTTACGGAACGAATGATCTAGTTAGCAGTTAACGCGCTCAGAAACGGTAAATTGTAACTAATCACTTCAACTACTTAATTCAAGTGACTTCATAGGAAACAAGTGCTACATATTGATCCAAAAGAGTAAGTTCGAGAGATCGGGATTTCATGAATATGTTCCGAATTTGGGTCTCAGCCATATGTGTATTTCCCGTCAGCGGGCAGGAAGCTCGTTGAGGCAATGAATGTTCTAAGGAAAGTTCGTCAGATTCCGATCGATTGACTGCATGAAATATGAGGGACGTAATTGCAATTACGTCTGATTCGCAAATATTTGTTTAACCTTGATTCCGAGATCCCTGATTTCCGAGAAACCAATCCTGATTTCAGATAAACAGGGGTTAAGTTTGACAATTATTCACGGCGATAATCTCTACGATTATTTTGCTTTGTTTCACAAAAAGACTCCTCGAACATTTATTTTGAAACCTGTATCCGCAATATTTTGTTTGTCTTACAAATACATATTGAAATTAAATAAATATGTAGGAATAGGCTAAATATTCAAAAATGTAATTAACTATACTCAAATATGTAAAAATATGTAAAACAAAAATGGTATTAATTCAGAATATCTTACAAACTCAAGAAAAGTTTACTGGCTGTAGATATCTCGTATCTATAAAAATATGTATTTGCATTACAATCCCCTCCCAATTTTGTATTATTATTATTATTATTTTATTATTATTTTATTATTTATTTTTATTTTATTATTTATTTTTATTTTATAATTATTTATTATTTATTATTATTTATTATTTATTATTATTTATTATTATTAGGGTTGTTGATGTTGTAGTATTTTAATAATTTTTAAACTGGAGGATCAGCAGACTAACAGCCTTCTCTGGTTTTCCTTATTTCCGAGCGCGCTGGACGGGTCACGAGTTCATTCAACTTCTGTCCACTAGATCGGCTGTTCGCGGGAGGAGGAGTAAACAAGGAGACGGAGGCCGACGTGGTGCTGACGGCAGTGCCCAAGGTGCCTGAAGAAGAAGCGAAGTTTACCTTTCAAGACCTGTCCTAACAAACGCAAACAATACGAAACAAAAAACAACACTGATCTGCGCCTCGTATCCTCTTGCTTCTGCACAAAAATTCCCCAGGTTTCCTCTGCCGTATAGTTTAAAATCGAAAATACAAATCCTCCACAATAGACTGAAAGGGGAATTACCTCGACAGTTTTTCGACCCTCCCAGACCATCATGATCCCCTGATGTGGCTTCACACATACGTTTACAATTATTTATTAAACTGACTTAATGTGTCCATGCACTCAATTTATGCATCTATCAATCATGTTTCCTTAACAAAGTCAATGTTATCCAATGTACTGTAAATGCATCGTACTCGACGGCTGAGGGTCTTCGGGCCATGCAAAATGAATGAATTAATAAATTTTAAAAAACAATGAATATTATTAGTATAATTGAAAACAAAATGCTGTGTTCACCCATTTCGAACTTCAAAATTTTCAAGTATTTTTTATATATTAAATATTTAAAAAATTGGGATTTTTTTCAAATATCCGTGATTTCGCCTTAATACAAATACAAAAATCGTCCTAATTACATAATCAAATTAATTTCCATTGCAACATATGAAGGTTTTTAGTTATGAGTACGATAAAAGAAAAGGAATTTGATACAATCCTAGTGAAGCTTTTCGCTAGCAACTGTTCAGTCATCTTTTTAAGTAACCCATTTCTTAACAAGTTTTTAATGTAGACTACCAAATTATGAGAAGGATGAAATCATGGCTTTCGTGGATATTCTATAACATTCACATCATAAGCATATCTGATTAACACAACTATAAAGACATTTTTTACCATTGAATTTCTTTATTGAAGATCAGTATTTTTCCCGCATTAAATAATCACATTTATGAAAATGTTTTTCAATTTTCGCAAATGAAGAGGCAAACTGAATGAAGAGATGCCTGCCAAGTGGATGCCTTTTATACATTTCTCTAATGATTGTATTTAGTGTTCGGTTCTCTTGTGGGTCAACAGGAGCCCGACTTTCACTTTACGTCGTGGAGAAACAGGAAGAGGCTTGTATCGCCTTTTTACTGGTGCTGGGTATTAGGCTGACCACTAATTGATTCTACATTGCTGGAAAAATATTATTACCTACACATTACCAAAAAATCGAAAAAAATATTTACTACACATTCTTCATGTAAAATCTACGTTCATTTTCTCGACATCTGAAATCCTTTTCCTTTCTCTTTTACAGCGGGAGAAGTGGCTCAGAGCATCAACTGATATTACTGCAGTGCCTCTGACTGGGAGGTCCAAGGTTCGAATCCCGACGGTGACAGGTACCGGTCGTTCTGCGACCTTCCTCAGGGTAAAATGGCTGAATACTTCAGGCCAAAATTTCGCCCTGAAAAATATCGGCAAAAGTGGCTCAAGGTATCAATTGGTGTCACTGCAGCTCCTTCGACCGCCACAGGGGTTCGCATTCCTACTGTGGCAGGATTTTTGACACTCGCTAGGTAGCTAGGTCGAATTCACTGTCTGGAGGAGAATTCTAGCGATTGGGTACTCTAATCAGTAGCTTTCGATGGTTCCTTCGGTCAATACCACGCGAATACTGGAGAAGTACCCTAAAAAACGCGCCACTAACCACACTTGCTTGTAAATTGCATGCTCGCTGCAATCATAATAGAAGCTGGAAGAATATCGTTGTCTCCTTCACTCGTTTCCCAATTATCTTCTTGATACCAACAAAAATGTAATTTTTAATAGGAGACCCTGATTCGGTTCGGTAAGGAACGACGTTCCTGGTGCTCTGTAGAACATGCTTGCTAATCAGATGTGTTGAGAAATTGAGTGATACTCAGAAAATCTTTAAAAGTACACGATTACACAAAAGGAAATTCAATTTTCAAAGTAGAAGTTGTCTTCGTTCGTTTTACACGAACAGACACACACGATATAGGAGCAACGCTCGATCACCTAATATAAGGTACAGAAATATATGAACTAAATCTTTCCTGCATCCATTTTTCTAATGGAAAATGAGACAAGGTACTGTAAATTCCAACAACTTCTCTAAATGATCATTAACTGTATAATTTCTCTGAGTGCACTCTTGGGATCTAAATTCCGCTAGTAATGTGTCCCTAGTTGAAGAAAACGAAGGGGAAAGATGGGAAAAAGGAGGAGGAGTAGAAGGAGGAGAAGCCAGGGTGCGGGGAAGAACACAAGAAGGGGAAGATATGGAAAGCTGTACATCGGTGGCTTTTAACTGAGTGAATGTAAAATTAGAACTAGGAAAGAGTTGCAAGACATGTAACATGTGGAGAATACAGATCGTCCTTCAGCGTTGGACAGACTGACCTACAACCGCCAAGATCAGACAAGAGAGTGCAGACTGCTCTCGTGCTTTAAACTTGTCTTGCCCTTCGGATGTTCATTCTTTAAGGGAGGTTTGCTATATTTATTACTTACGTCAAAATGAGTAAATACTGTGTGAGTGGTTAAGGTGGGAAAACGCTTCATTCAGTTTCCAGAAGCAAAGCAAAGGATAATTTGCTCAATTGATCACGGAACACTGAAGAAAAACGTATTTTAAAAGATACAATTCTAGCTGATTATCAGTCGTTTCCAGGGTATTTATTATTCACAATCATTTGTTAAACCATTTAGCCCAAATTATTGTTTTAGTTCTTACTTGATTTCACATTTATTGGGGCAAATAATCCCTAAAACACTTAAATCTGATGATTTTTTAAAATTTACGTTTTTCATTTTTGAAATATTTGCTGATATCATATGGTACCACTGGGCGCTTACGGAGGCTTCAAATCCAAAAAAAGTTTCGTGTTAGAACTTATAATTTAAATAGGAACATAACAATCATATAAATCTATTATATAAATATTTAAAATGTATGAAATTTATGAAAACACTTAACGCATAGTTCTACATTGCATTTTGCACACGTTGTACTTCAAATGAAGAGTAACCTTCTGGACTTGCGCATCGTCGTCAATTGCATGGGATTACGTAATGATTAAGCCCATCAAATCGTGGTCCAGGTAAAAGATTTTTTGAGATTGAAGGCCGTCATACACGTAAAGTAAATGCTATAACGGCCAAGATATATGAGTCAACAGTATACGGAATTTCAACTGACTTGTTTGGTTGGTTGGTTTGTACAAAAACCAGGCATTTATCACAGAGGTGTCCAACAACTATGTAAGAATGGACTAGTACCATTTTTTAGGTCGTATTCCGATTTTATATTACGCAATTTCTTGACCTATACGGTGCGTGCAGCCCATATTTGCATTGTATTAAGAATATATTTTTACTTGTGACATGGGATTTACACCACAATGTATTGTCACAACAGATTTATCTCTACACAGAACAACGATGAAAACCATCTGTACTTTCAATTTTATCTCGACATTTTTTGGCAAACGTAACTTTATCCGTTATAGGGCATGTCTTTGGTACTGTATTATCTCTCATAGTTCTTACTGCTCCATATCCTTGATCAAGATGACTATAAAGATTAAAATTTGTAAAAAGGTATGCCATATAATATAACATAAAGAAGATTTTTCATTTTTAGTTCCTCAAGCATTACCACTAAAGGTGATGCACATTTTCCAAGTTGATTCCAGAATGTCCTGAGCCTTTGATAACGAAAAGTCGGAACTCTAAAGAGAAAAATACTATATTAATTCGTAATGAAAATTATAAAAAATAAGTAATGGTTGGCGGGTAAAAAATTAAACCATTGCTTACATATTCGCCCGGTCATACCATACGATATCACATTGTTACAGATCAAATTTTTAAAAATCTATCGGCAAAAGACCCACGAAAATGCAATTACTACATAACCACATTATCTAATTGAATACATTGTTAACTTTGATATGTTCAAATTACAGATTTTTTATCAGTGATAAATATGGGAAATGTGCAATTATGCCCATCCGTAGTCCACGACAGAGCCACTGAACACTGCACATCAGGAAGAAACGTGTTTGATTGTTTAACGATAATCGCGTTCGTGAAATCAACAATAGCATGGTATTCAGCATTGATCAGTGAACATGCTTCAACACAGCTTATAGTCCGAATGAAAAATTATGAATACCGGAAAGTATTCTGATACCATGGTATCAAAGGACGCTACATCTTCACCTGCCTCACACCTTTCGCCTGTCTGCCAATACGTCCTATCAAGCCTGCCATGCCCATCATGCCCACCTCCTGCCGCTTCCGCTCTACCTGTTCCTCCCGCTCATCACACATAACTCGCCTCTGCTTCTCTTTCCGTTTCGTCCACTTCTCCCATTTGATCCGCTTCTCCCTCTTCCATATAGCCCCTTCCGTTCCTCCCACTAAATCCGCTCTTCCCGCTTCTTCCTCTCATTCTGCTCCGCCCGCACCTCGCTCTCCTTTCGCTGCCCTGCTCCTTCCTCGCCCACCCGCTCTGCTCGCCCCTCCTGATTTCCTCCTGCTCTGCCCTCTCCATTTGGACCCGCCCCGCGACACCCTGCAACGATGTGGTCCGGTCGTATTTGGGATTGTATTTATTGTAAAAATATTATGTTGTAAAATAACACATTTTCAGGTGGCATTGTCAACAGCTACGCTATTTATGGTTTTAGCTGCTCGCAAATATTTTATTTAAATTTGGGCGCGTGGTTATTCAAACGGTTATAATTTTTTTGGCACGTAGAAACACACATACTTTTATTGAGATCAACGCTTTTATACTCATAAGTTTCCTCTATCCTGTTCGACTAAGCTCGAGTTAACTTCGCGTCGCTGAAGTGGCATAACCGTATCAAGACGAAAGGGTATGGGTAAATACGAGAAGACTGTGATTCTTAGAGAAGGAGAAGGACTCGTGTAAAAGTCTTCTTTAGTGGATTTTCTTTGAAGCGAAACGATGAGTTTTCCTCTCTGATTCAAGTATTTTCTCGAGGATAAAATAAATACAACTCTCCTTTGGAAAACGCTTGCACAAAAATGTACCAAGTGATTTAGCCCATCATTAAGGATATAAACAAATCTTACTGTCGTAAACATATTTTATTAACTTTCATTAAATAAAGTCGAACTTCACAAAAATGAAATTATTTTTGAAATAAGAGTAATTAGAACTCAAGTATGTACTTCAAATGTATATACAATCTTTATGGAAAACACGACTCTTTTACATATTTCAACATTTTACTTGCAGTATGTTCCATATTATTGTCTTTCAAAATTATTCTGGAAATATTAAAAATTACAAATAAAGTGGTAAATTTCGTTTAGAGGTAGATCTTTATTAATTATTTTATTACTTTTGACATTAGCCAGTATAAATTAATAGACCCTTTCAAGAGATAAAAGGGTCAGTTTCACATTTGAATATTTAAAAATAGTTCTTCGCAACTCAGTGTTTTGTTAGCGACCAATAATTATAAATGGATTAAGGAAGTTACTTTCAACAACACAGTAGTATTCAGTGTATTTTAGGACCTGTGTGATTAAATTTTATTCTACAGCTAATAATAAAATGAAATACTTCATCCGTTCTATTTATGTAATTTAAATATTAGATTAATAATTTTTTTACTATTTTATTCAGTTTATGTTTACACTTTACTTCACTTTACAGTTTACACTTTACTCCATATTTTGAACAATTTTAGTTCATAAGTACTGACGTACTAATGTTATTCCATATACATTTTAGCGTTGAAGTACGATGGTTTTATCGTTGAATGTGTGCAAGTTCGATCAGCGTATTTCTGACACTAAGGGGAAACTGCTTATACTTCGTTAGAGAAGTACTTCAAGTGAATGCTTTGTATCTTTTTTCTTTGACATCCAAAAGAAAACTCTTGTTTATTTAGTGCTAATATAATATTATAACACACAATGTAAATGAGAAGACATCTCTGGAGTGTATGAAATCAATTGCTGTCAGACCCTTGTATTGTTTGCTAGTGTTCACGAATTTTATTTCTTTGTAATTTTATGCAGTCTTTATCGCTCCTTGGTTAAATGTAAATAGTTCTTCGACCATCCGTCAATTGGTCCGTATGTTACGAGGGTATGAGGAAAACATTGCTCTCCTTTTTTCGCTCTTTCGGTTAAAATAGCTTGACGTTTGTCTCTTTATACGTATTTTTTATTCAAATGTTTACAAACTTTAACTTAGTTAACGGTCTAGTAAAGTATACAATATGAAGTCAAATATTGGTTTCCTTTTGATCACATCGTCTCCTGTATTTGTATTCGGTAAAGTATTCATTTACTTTGTTCCAATTGATCGAGCACGGACACTTGAGTATTACAGTTTTTACTGGGTTCCTATCTTCTTTCGTAAGCAATCTTCTGACACTATCTAGCGGCACTATCTAGCGGTACAGTAATTATTAGCTGTGACATTGTAAACAACGTTGTTGAAAAGTTCAAACAAATTAAAAATACCTATGCGTTATTGTGTAAATACTGTGGTATATTTTTGTGCTACTTAATAAAGCTTCATTACAAACGCTATAATCAATTCAAAAAATGACTTCCGTAACAATATAACAACGTGAGAGCAAGTTTGAATTATTTGTGTACTCCTGATGGCTCTTGAACTTTCCTTAACAGTTCATATAATTAGAAATTGGTACCCCTATGAATTGCACGAAGGCCTATTTGAAGGTAGAGCTCCAGCTAACTTTCGCCGTCGGCACAAGGAGGTTGTGTGGCACCTAAACCGCTCCAGCCGCCTTTACCACAGGAAAGATCATGGTAATCACTTGGTCCTGGAATCATTTGAAAAGAAGGCTGAGTCGCCCTCAGAGCCGCCCTGAATAGAAATAATCAGGTAAGAATCCTAACCTATGTCGGAATTGGAACCTGGGTCCTGCAGGTCAGTAAACCAACTCCCCACGACTGAGCCTCTGTTTTGAAAATCTATCTATTTATGCAATTTCCAAACCACACAGAAATTGAAAGAAAAATATAATGTTTTATAGCAAGAATTGACTTATACCTTTTTATTGGACATAGTTTTCGAGCTGATGATGGCAATAATTTCATACCTCATTTTTGCCAAAAGTATTATTGAACTCTTACGATAGCCCCTCAGAGTATTGTCCTCTGGGTTTATTGATTAATAAACTAAATAACAATATACATTTATAGCACAAACCTTGAACTCCTCAATGTAAATACGCTAGCAATCTTTACAGCTTCAACTGCATTGATTCCCTATAACAACACTTTATTTACAGGTTGTCTTATCAGAACTGTTCTTTGGAGGTCACCCGAATTAAATGATACTCTCAAAGAATGGTAATAATGCAACGTAGTAGTGGGAAACGTGATTTATTTCCACCAGCACACGGTTTGGTGGTTTCCAAAGCTCAAGTGCTTTTCAATCGGTGTGACGCAATAGAACCGCATCGTGAGGCAAGGAAATGAAAACAAAGTCATTAGCCTACTTGAAGTTTCAAACAATTGTCATATTTTCTCAATATGCATAAATAAAAAAATAGAAATATAATTATGCTTATATTGCGTTGTAACGTACTGCTTGATCTAAATTATAACTACGACAAATCGCAATTTCTAAATGTTACTTATGTCTTAGGTTATTTACTTAGGTGTATTACTTATATAACTCATGGGTGGTCCGCGAAATATTAAGTTAAAACTTTATATTAGTGTGCTGCGGGTTGATAAGGTTTGGAAAACCGTACAGATTTTCATTGATAGAAAACTAAATTAAATTTAAAGAAAGTCAACCATTCAATATAATTTTTTACTTGCAAATCTCGATATAAGTTAGTAGTTGTATGTCCAATTAAAGTTAATATAGACAAATTTGTAAGGATGACATTTAAGTTAATTGCTTCAAAATCAAAATATCTTATTCTTTATTATCAAAGTATTTTTATTGATAGTATGCTTTTTACGAGTAAACAATTGAAATCAGTAACTACGTTTAAAATTTATTTGAGATCAAGTTAAAATTACTCTCGTCATGAGCGACCACTGTAATTTGCATTGGTTGACATTAATTTACAAATTTTATTTGTAGTACACGTTTGTTTACAATGATTAAACAGATATATGAAATATTTCTTTTACTTCAAAAAATGAAATAAAAATATTTACAATTGAATGCAATTATTCTTTCGATCGAAACATTAGAAACAATTAACAATAAATATAACCTCATTCGAAATACCACACAGTGTTATTGGAAAACCTGAAAATGTTTTTGATAAAAAACAAACGGTGAGATGTGATAGAACGACGAGGCGTGATTGTGACGGCGCGGATTGAGCCTGTTTTACACGATCATTTTTTCGTCATTTTTCGGCGGTACAGAAAAGAGACAGATCAGTCTGAATGTAATTTGTACGAAAAAATATATGCTTCATTTTTCAATACAGATTTCATCCAGATTGACCACCGCGTTCCGGGCAGCAGTTTTCGGAAGTTTCTCTGGTTTGTTATGCGTGTGGAGCGATTTGTTCATTTTGTAGTTCCAATAGCGTTCTGCTGTGTTAAATTGTAATGTAAAGTGATTATATAGTGAGAAATTAAGTATCTACTGTATTCTAATGTCGTCACATCCGTGCTCAATCGTAATCTAATCTAATTTAATTTGTTACCATAGATGCAATCTTCAAATGTTTGATCTTCAGCGGTTTATCCGGAGGCAGTATTTTCTTCACGATTAAGTACAAAGACAGAAATGACCGTGTAAAACGCTGGAAACTCATCCAGTTTCGACACCAATACATAACGAGTATAAACGAACGTCCTTTATCCATCCACTTTCGGAACAGAAAAAAATGATGAAAAAAGAATGAAAAATTAACCGTGTAAAATAGGGTTTAGGCACTAGGCGATTACTACTTCCTCGTTATCTCCTTGAGAAAAGCACCGCTACTGAAATGCTTTCCTCCCAATCGCACATATACCTGCTGCGATTCGCGCAGCAATGCGAGCGGGCATTTCGTCGACTCAGACAAATCTCAGCTGGCCAACGACCAGCATCAGTTCAGGTTTCTGTTATTGACAAAAGAGTATATGGAACTGAAAAACATTTTTGTTTTGGACCGCAAACGCGAGAATGAATCACGGAATAATCACGGAACAATGAGACACGGGATAGGGCTGGCTCAGGGCAGACATGGTCGGCGTTTTTCTCTTAACCCATCGCCCAGATAAAATTACCAAATTCCGTTGTCGCAGTCTGGCCCATTCACAGGAGACGACGTGTTTAATACATCGATGATATTATAAGCAGTGTTTCTAATTATTCACAAAACAGTTTTGTCAAGAACTTTTGAATATTTGAATACGATTCTTCAATGTATTCATATCTCGTTATGCTGTAAAAAGGTGAATACAATTGACTGTAGGAAACAATTTACCGACATTTTTGTAATTCCGTGAAGCTGGCAGGGTAATGCCACTTGACATTAGTCACGGATAATTGCCATATATAAAAATGCACAAAATGGAACTTTTGTCGAAGTGGAACCAACGCGGGACGCGTCCAAGGCCCCCACCCCTATCTCACTTCTCAAGACGCATCGGCGGCGGCTATATTGTATATGGCGGCATCATCGGCAGCTACATCTTAGATATTCAGCTCGTCCTATCATTACCCTCACTGGTTCGAGTCCCGAAACTGGCTTTTAAGCTAGGAGGAGTCAGTTGCTGCGTGGAGGAGAATTTTAGCGCCCGGCTGCTCTGTACTACGGTTTGAAGATTTCCGTAATTTTCTACGATCAACACCAAGCTTATGCCGAAGCAGTACCCTAACAAACAGGTCACGGACCGCGCGAGATTTCTTCTTCTTCTTCTTCTTTTCTCTTATCCTCACTCCTTACTTACACTAACATGCACTACACTACCATACATGCCGGGAGACCAGTCGGGAGCTTACAGCTTGTCCCGGCTGAGGCGGTAACCCCCTGGTGGGAGATACCTGGTTGTAGAAAATCCCCGCACGCCGAGTGTAGGTCAACGTCAGATCTCGCCATCCAGCGGAGGAAGATTATCGCCAACTTCCACGAAAAACATGCACTACACTTACAGGACTAATGACCTTAAACGTTGAAGTGACCAGAATCACCAATCAATAAAACAAGCGGTCGTTCAGAAATTTACGTCAGTCGTCCGTAAAGAGCAATCAGAACGAATGACTTGTAGCGAAGATGACGTATGAGTTCTCCCATTCAACGAAAATATAATTCTTATTTATTCACCACTTGAGTTTAGCTCAGAACCAGCATTGTTGCTGACTCTGCATGGATTCTGTCCGGGAGGTCTATTGCCCTATGTCACACCTTACCTCTTTCAACTTAAAACGTAGTATGCCAAACTCACAATGGAACAGATGCGTTTTTTGACACAGCCTTGCGCCGAGCGCGATCTCCTGCGTTCACTTATGAAAAGCTCTAACTATCCTCTGCATTTACGCAAATACTGAAACTCCATGGTAACGTATAAGGAACTAATAACTTTTTCGACAGAAGAAACTGAAAGATACGCATTACATGTCAATAACAGAATGTGATAGAGTAGCAATTCAGGAGAGGCTAGTCCTAGGCGGGGTGAATTTTGTCACTCACCACACGACGCATTTAGAAAAAACAACGCTCCTTGCTACGATCTCAGCGACCATAAACACAAACGCTCACTAAAGCGCCGCAAGGCTTTTTACCCAAGTGGAGTTGTGACTAATCGGTACCGCTGGTTTTTATAATCTAAAAGTCTTCGTTGTTCGCGGGATTTAATATTCTCGACTCCTAGGTAGGTGGTGCCTACATCGTCGCTGACGACATATCACATCGATAATAACATCCCAGCTACCTGTCATTCTGTCCAACAATACTTGTAAACACCTCGTAGACACTTGAAATACCAGATGGCGCTGGGGAGTCTGACGACTACATTTAACAGCATCCAAATAAAAAAAAATCTTTGCTACTCTCTCCAGTACGAGCACAAAAACACTGCAACTCTTGCCTCCTGCATCTAGGCCACATGGAGTGTCGCGTAAATACTGATTCAAGTGACTCATCGGGAGCTCCAAATTATTTTTTCTGGTATTGACAGTATTAGCTTTTCTCTCACATGAGAATAATCCGAACGTTAACAAACGAAACACGAGAAAGAAAACAGTAAAGGAAATCATTATGAGACATCTGAAAGAAATAAATAGCCGTGAGATCAAGCCCTAGTTGAGGTCTATTTCACCGCTCAATCTGAAAAAATCACCACTCCTTGCCAAAACTCTCCAACGAGCCAAAGGGCCAAACCACAAACACCCACTGCCGCGTCGACTCATACAGTCGGATCGTCCTCAACACAAAAACATTTTCCTTCAATTTAGTCTCGTTTGCCTTGAAAAAATTAAAGTTGTACATACAGAGTATACAGAGCACCAGTGTTTGATTGAAAAAAATTAGAGATCATTGCACATATAATAGAAGCGGATTCTAAACAGAGGGATCCTAGAAGAGAGAGAATCATAGAGAGCGTGTTCCTAGTGGGCGAAGGGGCGATAAAGACCATCACCTACAAAAAAATCATCGCTTTTTGCTCAGCTCTACAATGAGCGCAAATGTGAACATAAACACACTTTATTATTATTATTATTATTATTATTATTATTATTATTATTATTATTATTATTATTATTATTGACAATATATTTTCACCTGCAACATGTGAACGTTTGGAAATAATTACAATGATTTCAATTGAAGATACAAATGATCAGAAATGAGTGCATCATATTCAACACACGACAGAGCGTGATAGACGCATATTCCGTAAGGTGCCTGGTCCGAAGTACTCTACTATAGCGCCACCAAAAATTATAGTGAGGAAACAATCCCTTCTTCCTTCGCTCTCCAGCGAAACAATCTCTCGCAGCAATGAGATGTCCTTGCCACGATGATTTTCTATGGTTGAATATGGATAATAACCACAATGTATAAAATATATGTCATGGATATATTTAATTAGTAGTAAGTCGTGGAACAACTGACAGAATGGAACTAAAGGAAACTCCCTAAAAAAAAAACGGACACTATGCAAATGCCTTCGTTGGTCATCACACATTGCTGGAATACAATCCACCGCACTTCGCCTCTCTCTCTTCAGGTACACACACACAAACAAACAAACACTTGCAGTAGAGCGCCGCGTGAGCACTCACCCAGGTGGCCCATGAGCAGCTCCAAGTCCGAATCGACGTCCATCCTGACGGCGCGCTCAGCCGGCACTGCCAGACACCGGGCCCTCCGCCGCTGCCGCCACCGCCGTGGCCCGCCACGCGGTCCGCGCGCG